>CM077232.1:3969907-4247407 GCA_039654775.1 Spinibarbus caldwelli
ATACTAAATTAGACAATAATGCAAATAAATAAATAAAAAGAAAATATAAATAAAAAATTAAATTAAAATGCTTAATAAAATAACAAAAAAAAAAAATTCTAAATATAATAATTTTTACTAATGGGGTCCAAAACTCAAAGCACTTTGAAAATTTAAAATGTTCCATTCTCTAAATTTACATATGAAACTTGGATATAAAGTGAACTGAATGAATAAAACTTAACATTTATATATATTTATATATTTATTTGTGTGTGTATGGCAATTTTGGTTTGCTACAGTTTGACATGTTTGCAGTTTTTTTTTAAAAATTTTTTTATAATGTCATCAACTGAAATTCTATTTTTGTCAAATTAATGTTTTATTTTTAAAATATATTCAAAATATTTGGTATAACATACTGTTTAATTGTAGTGAAAAAACGCTTTATTAGAAAATAATGCAAAAAATAAAAATTAATTAGTGGACCACACTGTATAGTATATAGTTCCACAGGGTTCTGCAAATGGAAGTGTAAAATGTCATTATTATAATTTAGAATGATAATGATAAAACGGAAGAGATTCTGCCAGTATGATATATTAAAGTGATAGTTCACCCAAAAATGATAATTCTGTCATCATTTACTCACCCTCAAGTAGTTCCAAACCTGTATGTCTTTGTTCTGCTGAACACAAAGGAAGATATTCTGAAGAATGTGGGGAAACAAGAGCAGTTCTGGGGCACCACTGACTTCCATAGTATTTTTTTTCCCCCTACTATGGAAGTCAGTGGTGCCCCAAAACAGCCTGGTTACAAACTTTCTTCTAAATATCTTCCTTTGTGTTCAGCAGAACAAAGACATTCAAACAGGTTTGGAACTACTTGATGGTGAGTAAATGATGACAGAATTATCATTTTTGGGTGAACTATCCCTTTAACCACCATCAATGTCCTGAGTCTCACACCAGTGTAAAAGTGTGCAGAACACATGTATGTGGAAAAGTGTCCAAGACACTCCAAGAAATGTCTTTGACTTCCTGAAAACGGAAGTGTTGTCCAGGAATCCATTCTAAATCTTCCCCGACAGCATCGAGGAGCGTAGCGCAGGAAAAGGAAGAGGAAGCAAATGTACAGACGAGAGCCAGCGGTGAATCCTAAGTTGTACTAGTATTAAAGTTTTGGCCAGTGCCTGTTTTTAAAATATCCTTTATGCCTCCAAGTAGGTGTGGAAGAGCCGTGGGACGTCCTGGTCAGTGCAGTCCTGGATCAGACGGCGGTCTGTGGAGCTCCAGAGCGGCTGTGGTGTCTGGAAGCAGGGATTTGGACTGCTGGCGTGTCAGAGGAAGAGTCTGGCTGTTTGTGAAGTGGTACGTGGCGCTGGAGTGCTGTGAGGACCGTGTCCTGTGGCTCTGCTTTGGGTTGGAGTCCATAAGGGCCAGACCTGACAGAGAGTCTTTGGGGTTCGGATGGATCTTTGTCATGGCCAAAAAGTCAGCGTCCTGTAAAAGAGGGATTTATTGCATTGTTTCTTGGTGATAATGAACATTTTGCATGTGTATTTCAGTGTTGTCCATGATTCAGAAATGCATTATTAAAATGAAATGTCTAGTCCTTAAAGCAGCCAATTATATCCTGATTTAATCAATGCGCCAGTTTTTTTTTTTTTTTAGGAGTAACCTTCAGAGAAATAAATCTGGAAACGTGTGTATATCAGTGTTTTTTTAGTATCAATGAGATACTATTTTTTATTAATCGGTTTTATTTTTACATTTTCGGTTTTAATATTTGTTAAAGTTTTAGTCATTTTATTGTGAGTTTTTGTCATTTTTATTATTATTTTACTATGTCTAAACAGTTTTATTTTTTAATTTCAGTTTTGGTTTCTAGTTATTTTAGTACATCAAGTTAAACTAAATGAAAATGAGGAATGTTTCTTTGGAAACTAGCTGAATTAAAATGCGTTTTTAAAAATGTATTTCAATAAATTTTATTTATTTATTTACTTATTTTATTTTATCTGTGTTAACCCTGATATATACGTACTGTATAGATAATATTTTTTAGTTAATTAAAAATATCTATTTATTTGTTTATAAAATATTTTCTATCCCAATTTACACCTACTCTATATTTAGACTGACCATGACTGATCACCCAAGGCTGATATTAAATGTATGTAAAATAATGAATGTCTACAGTAGGTGGTGCTCTACATCTGGTCATGTGATCTCATTCAAGTGTCACCATATAACATACTTTTGTGCCAGTAAACACTTCTCAATGCTCTTAGAGAATCAGGGCATAAAATAAGCTAAAAATATTTAGCTTGCATTTTTATAATATTTGAATTATTTAAATACATATCAGATGCAGTGAAATAGGTTTGTTAATGCCAAAATGATTCATAAGTGAAGAAACTCTGTGTAGATCTCAAGTATGTACTGTAACTATGGACCCATCTTCAAAATGTAATGCTTAGTAGGAGCCAGTGTTGTTGTTAATTAAATCTAAAACTAAATCTTAGATTTCATTAATTGAAATAAAGCTAAAATAAAATGATAACACAGAAATATTAGATGAAATGCTCACCTAACTGAAATAAGTTTAGGGTAAAATACTAAAACTGAAAATAACAAAAATAAAACTTTCCTGGTGTTTCTGGTCTCTAGGCATGTGTCAGGATGCAGTGTGGCACCTGTGCTGTGCAGTGCTGTGGGTTGGTGGGAACAGAAGCGACGGGCTGCACACTGATGGCGGGTCTCTTGCACTCGAGACCGGCTGTGAGGCTGCTGTAGGTTGGAGGTCCTAAACACGTCTGTCTCTGCAGCAGCTGCAGGATACTATGAATGTCTGACGTCATCTGACACTCTAACCTGGTGAAACAGGAGCCAGAGCTCTGTGAGAAACACACACTTCTGTGTGACAATGAAAATCATTTATGCATTTTTTTTTTAATTCCACAAGGCTGCATTAAATTAATCAAAAGTGACAGTAAAGACATTAAAAAGATTTCTGGAAAGTATCCTGAAAAAAACATATCACTGTTTCCACAAAAATATGAAGCAGTACAACTGTTTTAAACATTGATAATAATCAGAAATGTTTCTTGAGCAGCAAATCTGCATATTATAATGATTTCTGAAGGATCATGTGACACTGAAGACTGGAGTAATGATGCTGAAAATTCAGCTTTACATCACAGGAATAAATTACATTTTAAAATATTATTCATATATTCACAGATATTTTAAACTGTATTAATATTTCACAATATTACTGTTTTTATTGTATTTTTACCAAGTAAATGTAGACTTGGTGAGCAGAAGAGACTATAAAACCTTTTTTTTTTAATTGTCAAAAAAAAAAAAAAAAAACCCCAAATGACCAAAGACCCCAAATGACCAAAGAAATTGCATAAGTAATCATAAAAATAGTTTGACTTGTTCATCAAATATGGTTCCTACAGACACCAATGGACATCAAACTTGATTGGTGTTAATTATATAATTGCAGTAAAATTATAAGTTAAGTACTCTGAGCAATGAGCTAGTTCAGCTCAGAAGATTCTATTTTATATTTTATTTTATTTTATTTTATTTTATCTTATTTATATAGTGCTTCTCACAAAGTGCTACTTTCAAAGTGCTTAATAGAAAATAATACAGTTAAATACAATGAGCAAGGAGCCAAGAGTTCAGCTAAGAAGAAAAAAAGTATTTTATATTATATTTTTATTTTATCTTAAATAGTTGCAGTAAAATGTCTATAATTCTGTAAGGTCTTCATTTAGCAGTTCAATGAAAGGAAAATGATGCCTTAACACTATATATGTGACAATGTCCGCAGTTGATGTGTTGACTGCTGTTGTCCAGCAGGGGGAGTTCTTGCACTGATCCCGTCAGTGTTGTATGCATCTGAACACTTATTTCCAATTCATCACTTTACCTGCTAAACTTTCATGATGAAGTTATTGATGATGACCTAGTTTGTAGGGCAGAGTAGAGAGAGAGATGACCGCAATACAACAGCATTTCTGCTCCGGTGAGGCTTCAAGCAGAAAAACCATGAGCTGGCCTTTCATGAACATTTCAGAAGGGTGCTTTCGTTATTAACACTCCTCAAAAATTGACACATGAAGCTTGAGGAGGCATGTTCATTTTCCTTCCAGGTACTGGACGTGTGCGGAGGGAGTATGATTTGCAGTTCAGCGGTGTGATATGAGGGTTGATCAGAGTTCATCTGAAGTGTTCAATGAGCCGGCGCAGGTTTAATCTGTGCGTAACACACACCTATTCATTAAAACAGAGAGTCATTAACCAGAGCTCTCAGAAAACAAAGGAATAAGACCATCCCTCCTTTCTTGGAGTCTGCAGGCTGGAGATGTTCCCTCCGTCTCTCATGCGCACGCAGCCCCAAAACACTCAAAATGATTTCTTCAGCTGAATTGAATGGTTAGCATTTGCAACACGGAGCATCTAATAATTTTCCGTATGGAACTGAAGCTGTAATAAATCTTGTGTGCAGAAATACACAGTGTGGATTCAATTTATGAGACGCAGACCGCATCTGTTTCAAATTCATAGCGGCATCACGCCAAAATCCAACAATGAAGTTTTGAAACCACAGAGGACATGCTTTATTATTTTGTTTTCTCAACATCATAATTTATTTTTCTTGTGATCTTTATGTACGCTGAAAAAGAAAAGAATTTTCTCAGCACTTTTTTTTTTCACTCAGAAATTGCTAGTACATTTCACAAATAATTATAAAGGAAAACAAGGCAAGTAAAATTGGATGAAACATAAAAATTTTCAAAGTAAATAAAACTGAAAAATTGTGAATATATATATATATATATATATATATATATATTTATGTGTGTGTGTGTGTGTGTGAGAGTGATACACCTCAATGGTAAAAACCATATATATATATATATATATATATATATATGTATGTATGTATGTATGTATGTGTATATGTATATATATATATATATAATATATATATATATATATATATATATATATATATACAGGAGCATCTCAATAAATTAGAATGTCGTGGAAAAGTTCATTTATTTCAGTTATTCAACTCAAATTGTGAAACTCGTGTATTAAATAAATTCAGTGCACACAGACTGAAGTAGTTTAAGTCTTTGGTTCTTTTAATTGTGATGATTTTAGCTCACATTTAACAAAAACCCACCAATTCAATCTCAACAAATTAGAATACTTCACAAGACCAATAATAAAAAAACATTTTTAGTGAATTGTTGGCCTTCTGGAAAGTGTTCATTTACTGTATATGTACTCAATACTTGGTAGGGGCTCCTTTTGCTTTAATTACTGCCTCAATTCGGCGTGGCATGGAGATGATCAGTTTGTGGCACTGCTGAGGTGGTATGGAAGCCCAGGTTTCTTTGACAGTGGCCTTCAGCTCATCTGCATTTTTTGGTCTCTTGTTTCTCATTTTCCTCTTGACAATACCCCATAGATTCTCTATGGGGTTCAGGTCTGGTGAGTTTGCTGGCCAGTCAAGCACACCAACACCATGGTCATTTAACCAACTTTTGGTGCTTTTGGCAGTGTGGGCAGGTGCCAAATCCTGCTGGAAAATGAAATCAGCATCTTTAAAAAGCTGGTCAGCAGAAGGAAGCATGAAGTGCTCCAAAATTTCTTGCTAAACGGGTGCAGTGACTTTGGTTTTCAAAAAACACAATGGACCAACACCAGCAGATGACATTGCACCCCGAATCATCACAGACTGTGGAAACTTAACACTGGACTTCAAGCAACTTGGGCTATGAGCTTCTCCACTCTTCCTCCAGACTCTAGGACCTTGGTTTCCAAATGAAATACAAAACTTGCTCTCATCTGAAAAGAGGACTTTGGACCACTGGGCAACAGTCCAGTTCTTCTTCTCCTTAGCCCAGGTAAGACGCCTCTGACGTTGTCTGTGGTTCAGGAATGGCTTAAAAAGAGGAATATGACAACTGTAGCCAAATTCCTTGACACGTCTGTGTGTGGTGGCTCTTGATGCCTTGACCCCAGCCTTAGTCCATTCCTTGTGAAGTTCACCCAAATTCTTGAATCGATTTTGCTTGACAATCCTCATAAGTCTGTGGTTCTCTCGGTTGGTTGTGCATCTTTTTCTTCCACGCTTTTTTCTTCCACTCAACTTTCTGTTAACATGCTTGGATACAGCACTCTGTGAACAGCCAGCTTCTTTGGCAATGAATGTTTGTGGCTTACCCTCCTTGTGAAGGGTGTCAATGATTGTCTTCTGGACAACTGTCAGATCAGCAGTCTACCCCATGATTGTGTAGCCTAGTGAACCAAACTGAGAGACCATTTTGAAGGCTCAGGAAACCTTTGCAGGTGTTTTGAGTTGATTAGCTGATTGGCATGTCACCATATTCTAATTTGTTGAGATTGAATTGGTGGGTTTTTGTTAAAATTTGAAATTTTGAAAAATTGAATTGGTGGATTTTTTTTTATGTGAGTCAAAATCATCACAATTAAAAGCACCAGAGACTTAAACTATTTCAGTCTGTGTGCATTGAATTTATTTAATACACGAGTTTCACAATTTGAGCTGAATTGCTGAAATAAATGAACTTTTCCACGACATTCTAATTTATTGAGATGCACCTGTATTTTGGAGCACTTCATATTTCCTTCTGCTGACCAGCTTTTTAAAGATACTGATTTCATTTTCCAGCAGGATTTGGCACCTGCCCACACTGCCAAAAGCACCAAAAGTTGGTTAAATGACCATGGTGTTGGTGTGCTTGACTGGCCGGCAAACTCACCAGACCTGAACCCCATAGAGAATCTATGGGGTATTGTCAAGAGGAAAATGAGAAACAAGAGACCAAAAAATGCAGATGAGCTGAAGGCCACTGTCAAAGAAACCTGGGCTTCCATACCACCTCAGCAGTGCCACAAACTGATCACCTCCATGCCACGCAGAATTGAGGCAGTAATTAAAGCAAAAGGAGCCCCTACCAAGTATTGAATATATATACAGTAAATGAACATACTTTCCAGAAGGCCAACAATTCACTAAAAATGTTTTTTTTGTTTTTTTTAATTGGTCTTATGAAGTATTCTAATTTGTTGAGATAGTGAATTGGTGGGTTTTTGTTTCAATGTGAGCCAAAATCATCACAATTAAAAGAACCAAAGACTTAAACTACTTCAGTCTGTGTGCATTGAATTTATTTAATACACGAGTTTCACAATTTGAGTTGAATTACTGAAATAAATGAACTTTTCCACGACATTCTAATTTATTGAGATGCACCTGTATGTTTTTTAACCATTGAGGTGTATCACATTGTGACATTATTTTCATGATTGTTAAGCATAATTTTAACAACAAATTCTTGTTACTGGTATGTCCAGATGCTTTACTTTAGAGATTTTTGCATTTCAAATTTTTTTTTATAATAAAAACATAGTCAGTAATTCTACTACTTCTTGTCATTTGAATTTTCCAGGAAAATGTGCCTGAATATAATGTCACAATGCAACAAATAGTAATGGTCCAAAAACAGGCTGCATTGTCTTTAATAAAAACCTAATGTTAGATTTTTTGGCTGAATATGACCTGTACTTGTGCTTGTCAGGTTTCATCTGATTCTGTGCTGTAAGATGTGTGATATGGAGCTCAGCTGATGCAAGATTTTTGCTGCCTGGTGTGTCTTTCTCTGTAAGCCAGTGTTACAGCTAAAAATACCACCTGCTGTGATTCTGCTCACCCTGCTGTGCTGCTCCACTGTCTCTCTGTGTGTGTGTGTGTGTGCTTTAACTGCTGTTATCTAAACTTGTTTTGTCAGCTGAGACTAATATTCATGTGCATGTGAATGATAACCACGAGCAATGTTTTGTTTAGTAATGTTTATTGCAGGCGTACATGTGGTTAGTGTAATTTGTTGTAGTGTACGGATCCCTTGGAAACATGGAGTATTTTTATTTTTATTAATAAAGCACATCCACATTTTAACTGATGCTCCACCTAACAATCTTTCATTTTCAGCTGATGCCACAAATTTCTGTTCCTCTTCCTTTCCATTGATCTGACGCAGTCCTGGTATGCAGGGCCATTTCTAGCCATTTTGATGCCCTAGGTGAAATCCCCCCCCCCCCCCATCCAACTCCCACACCCAAACAAGATAATTAAGATTACATACAAAATAACATAAAACTGATTATGTAAACACTCAAATCTTAAATAACAACACTGATACATTTACAAATTATATTTGTATATAGGTTATATATATATATATATATATATATATATATATATATATATATATATATATATATATATAAAATTTCTTTTTCAGACATCAGTTCCTTGTCACATTCAAATTGGTTGTCATAGTAACGACACTAATTTGTGGAAATTCAGCACATTGTGAGTTCCACAAATCTGAACACATTAGGCCTATTTGTAAATTGACTGTTAAGATAAAACATTTTGCACAGTTTATTATCTGTGATACCATTATAGCCACTGGATGCCTGAATAGCTCTATGTAACAATCCCTAGTTGCTAAGAAATTGTCATCACACAAATTAATTTTATTACATTTGGATTTGGATACATGTTTAGATATTATCAATGGCTACTTTTTGACTTTATCTGTTTTTTTGTTCAATTGTTTTGCTGTTGTTGTGTCAGTTATTGCATTATTATTTCAGTCAAACCTATAAAACCCTTTGTTACCCCAAACTACATATAAAAGCCTGATCAGTGGCATAAAAGTAATCAGAATGCAGCTGCTTGTTCTTTTATTACTCTTTGACACGTGAACTTCCCCTTTAATTAACGTGACCCTCTTTTTTGGAAGCGAATTAATTGATTCAAAATTTCGACACTTCCGTCAGGATGCGTTAAATTTGACAAAGCGGTTTAATAAAGTGTGTATTGAAGCGAATTTTACTACACCAATATTTTTTAATTGGCTGTAAAAGTTTTATATGGGAATATTACACGACACACTGAACCTTTAACAATGCATTGGTGCAAAAATGCACACCTTTAGACCAGTTTCACATGAAACATGATTTCTCGACTGCCACAAATACTGCCTAAACAAAATACTGATTTTGTGCACTTTTTATGTACCAATATTTTAAATTGGCCTTTGAACTTGCATGGCAAAAAAAGCCTTACCTTGCCAAAGCACTGACAGAACCCACTGATCTAATGGCATTGTTGAGCGCTCCAAATCCAAATGCAAACTTTGCATGCAACAATCAGGCAGCAACTGACAGCGCTCTGATCCAGTGGCATACAGGCATCGTCAGAATGACAGTACTCTAGCCCAATGATGTTGGGGGATCCAGTGGGGGCAGCAATCATATTTCAGGGTGTCCGTGCCACTCTTGATCACAACCCTGTTAAAATGTAGTGGCAGTACGTGCACTCATTGGCGCCCCCTCCAGCTGGTGGCGCTCTAGACGACCTACTAGCTTGCCTATGCCTAGAAACGGTACTGCTGGAATGTAATGCCCACTTTTCCATCCACACAGTTCCCATTTTAAATAAAATAAATCATAGCAGCTTGTGCATTAATATAGAGCATCCAGTCACAAGTTTGTGTTTATGATCATTTTCAATCCAGAGCTCTGTTTCCTAATGAAGCCTGATCTGGGTTTTACCTGCTCAGGTGTTCCTGCAGTTGGTCTAGTCTCTGCTCCACTTCTCCATACGTGACGTCACAGTCCAGATCATCATCTTCAGCGGGGCCCTGCTCCTGCGCAGCTGTGTCCATGTCTGCTTTCACACTGTCAGCTAGCCATCCGTCAGTCTGCATCTCTGAAACAGGTATTATATACACACATGCGTTTGTGTTCACATTTAAGTGTTGTGACATTTCATTCAGTTTTTTCTTAGCAGAATGATGCTGTACAGGAAGAAACGGAGAAAGAGTTTGCGTCTCATGTGCGTGTGAAGGGCCGTTGTCTCTGTGTTAGCACTTGTATTGGTGTTGTATTGCTGTGACTTTCCTATCACTGAGGCTCAGGACTAATAGAAACACTAAAGCCAGTGGTTATCTCTCACACACACCTGCTCCTACCAGAGCCAGAAGCACACGCTGATCACAACGGCTGCGGCCAATTTCTGTCTGATCAGAGGCCTTGTAGAGAAATTAGATTCCTCCGGTACAGATTCACCTTCATGGATGGTAGGACATTGAGAAGACACCTTATGTGACCGGCACAGGCTGATGAGTGAGGTTTTCTTTAAAAGCACCATGGAAAGTGCAGATTGAAATGGGAGGTTGGGGCATTTTAAGAGCCTTGAAGCTAAGTAGCATCAGTTGTTTTGGTTTATTATCCTGAAAGAGACCTTTTAAATGTATAATGTATAAATCTGCTAAAAGTACTTTTAAAGTAAAATAGCATATAGATGAGCTTAAAATGTCTAAAGCACCACAGCATTTACACTCTATAAAAAGCAGCCTTCCTTAAAGTTAGTTTTATTTTAGTATTGAGATACTATTATAGTTTTAATTCATATTTTAAATATTTTTTTATATATATTTTCGGTTTTCATTTAAATGTTAGTTTTTATTTTTATTTTTATAAAACAAATTTTTGTCATCTTGTTTTTTATATGAATAAATATGTATTAATTTTAGAATAACAAATAACAATAATAATAATAATGATAATTATTAAGTAATAATAATTATTAATAATTTTTATTTAATTTTACTTCATTATTTTTGTGTTAATTAAAATTAAAAACAAACTTCATTTAGATAAACTAAATGAAAATGAGAAATGTTGCCTTGGCAACTAGCTGGAAAAAAAAACTCTTTCTGTTACTTGAAATAAAAAAATATATATATTAAAATCACTTAAAATTATTTTATGGTTTTAATGAACTTTGGTCTGCACATTAATACAGTTACTGACATAGAAGAAAGTCTTTTAACATAAAAAAAATGACACACATCAGCTTTCAGTCATCAGGGGAACTTGCCTGACCTCTATTATGTCCACTCACATCAGACGAAGTATTATACATAATCATGTATTATGTGTATTACATGAATAGAGTTGAAAGGAACATGCCTACAGCAAGAGCTCAGTTTGCTTTATCCACGACTGGCAATTTTACCAACATGTAACATACACTAAAGCTGACTAAATTATATATTTACTGTATTAAAGGGATAGATGGGATAGGCAAAATAATAAATAGGCAAAATAATAAATTAATAAATACATAAATTCTGTCATTTAGTCACCCTTATATTTATAAACTGTATATGCACCAGTCTTGTTTTTTATTTGCATGTTTGCAAAATGAAAATGTTGTAATGTAAAATGTAATATTTTCTTTTTTTAGTACTGCCCTGATTAAGCTATTTTGTGTGTGTTGAGTGACTCAAATATTCAGGAAACACAACGCATTAAAATAAAAAAAAATTTTTTTTTTTTTTTGATGAACAAGGTAAACTGTACTTATTTTGTCTTTTGAGAAACGTAAGTATCTAGCTCTGTGCTAAATAATCTAATATCTATAATAAATATTTTTTCTACTGTAAATGCATCTTTTAATAAGAAATTTTGTAATTTTGCATTACTTTTTATGCTTTTTAAAATGTTTGATGTAAAATTATGAATATTTTGTTGATTCTGCAAGGTATGTAAACTTATGAGCACAACTTTATATGGCTTTATATATATATATGTATGTATGTATAAGATATTGTATAATTTTTTTAACAGTTTTGTTGTGCTTTTTTGTCCTTTTTGGTGATTAGCAGTCTCAATCCTCATTCATACTGAAAAGAGAGCGACCCGGGTTCAGAACGGCATGAAGGGAAATGATTACAGAATTCAAAATTTTGGATGTACAATTGCTTTAATATTACAATGGCATGATAATCACGTTGAGTTGAGTGTGTTTGTGCACGTGGAGGTGATTTTGCAGTGGTTGGTGGGCATTAGTTTGGTGGCTGTAGCGCAGGAGGGAACACTGTGTGCTCGGTGAGGAGAGTTAGGGAAGAGCTGCTGCTCAGCGGATTTTCCTAAAGCCTGTAAAACGGGCCGCACTGTGCCTTAAGCTCCTGAAAGACCCTGTTTTACCGTGGCATCTACTTCTCTCTCCCTCTCGCTCATCATGCTGCTTTAGCCTGGATTTAGGAACAGACTGATTTGATCAATATTTTTTTTTTTAGTGTTCGAGCTCTGCTTTCCTTTTATACCCTGTCGAGCAGTGTTTTAAGGACTAACAATGTCTGAAAAGTTTTAAGGATGAATGTACAACGGTTTGTTTGTTTTGAAGTCATCCATCAAACTGAAAGCCTGCTGCTTCTTCGCTGAAAGCATAGATTATACAGAGTATTTTAAAACATGTGAAGGTCAATATACTTTTTTACATACTACTGTTGTTTTTGGCAGAGACTGTTCTTGAAGATTTATGAAAATTAAGTTTAGCAGGGGCATCGCTACACATAAATGACATCAAAAAGCAACAGAGAAGTGTAAATAATTTATCATTTAAATAATTAAAAAGTTTAGAATCGACGTTAGAAAATATAGTTAAATTAAAAAATTTAAGATGGCCATTAAGGTAAAAAAGAATATAAATGATCAACTAAATATTTAGAATTAATGACATAAAATACAAAATTATTAATTAAAAACGGCATAACCTGGCACATTGGTACTGTATTAATATTAGCTATAAGTTGGCTATTAATATTGCCATCAAGGTAAAAAATAAATACATTTATAATATATAATTTATTTAGAATATAAAAACTGCGGAACATGGCACATTGGTAATGTATGATTATTATCAATATGTTAAATATGTTGCCATCAAGGTCAACAAATATTTAAAATCAAAGATTGAAAATAACAAACAATTAAATGAAATTTAACAATTAAATGGTTAGTTTAAAAAATATTAGTCATTTATTTCTATAGTGAAATATACTGTGCTCACCAAAAGTTTGTAGGGTTTTGGACTATCAGCATAAATCATTATTTTGTGATGATTCTACATTGAAAAGGGACAACTAATAGAACATTTCATTTAAGAAAAGTAATTTATTATATAAAATAATTCAAAACATAATAAATAAATGCTACTCTTCAATGACAGCTGCAAGTAAAACAATTACTGTATGCCAAGAAATAAGGATTTATGCTGATATTGAAACCACTTTGAAACCTGGGCGGTTTCCAAAAATTTGGAGGACACTGAGGTTTTTCCAGTTATGATCTGCTCTATAATATTTTAATGACTAGATGATGGTGTTGAAAGCCAGTGTGACGATAGATTTGTGAATGAACTGATCTTTCCAGTCAGTTCTTTCCCACAAGTCTTCGAAAACAGATTCACAGATCCATCTCAATAACTCATTAGTGACTATTAGCGACACAATCTGTGTTTGTGAATAAAAGATGTTTGTGATAGTTGAGGGAACCTTATCTTCTGTTTGACTGAAGTTGTTGAAATGCCCAAATCAGACTCAATGAGATCGACTGAAACCTTTATTAAGGAAAATGGGCTTTTGGGAACATCTCGGTTACGTATGTAACCCTTGGTCCCTGAAGGAGGGAATGGAGACGTCACGTCGGATGACCGACGAAATTGGGATCTCGCCAGAGAGACCAACCCACGTCGAGTGTAACTAAACGAGCCAATGGACATTGGCATGCGATTATTGCATCCAGCTGCCGCTGATCACAGCGTGAGTATAAGAGGCAGCATATGCACCGCATTAATTCATCCTTTCGCTTCGGAGCCGAGCCGGTGTCCCAGCAGCTCAGTGGTGGTACAGCGACTGTGGCGGCGGGACGTGACGTCTCCGTTCCCTCCTTCAGGGAACGAGGGTTACATACATAACCGAGACGTTCCCCTTTCAGTCGGTCACTCCGAGTCACATCGGATGACCGACGAAATTGGGATCCCTACCAAAGCGCCACAGGAGCTGCCCCTTCCAGTGCCCTGTGTAGGCCTCCTGATCTTTCCTATAAGGCAGACGATAGGACCGGGCTCTACACAGAGAAGGTCAACTACTGTTGTTCCTTGAGCAACCCAAACAGTAGAACTAGGACAACACTGGGAAGCGTGCCCTTCCGCTTGGAAGAGGCACACTGCGGAGTCACCTCCTCCCAGAGGGGGTAAGTGACATTCAGACATGTGAAGTAACCCCGTAGGGCCCTATTGCACATGGAAGTCTCTGAGATGGCTTAGGCTGCATCATTAGAGACGGCAGAACGTGGTCTGCCAGGGGAAACACGGCTCTAATAAGCATACCGTGGAGTACACATATGGGATCCCAGCAGGTTCTCTCATATGGGCACTAGCCTCATATCAGATTTCAAGAATTCATTGGCTGAAAGGCCTGGCGCCGGACGCTCCGCCACGTCCAGACGCCGGAGTGTTGGAGGACTCGACAGGGTTTGCCTGGTTAAGGAACTCTCTTGAGAATTAGGCGTAAGAACGCCGCAAGCCGACTCTGAGCCGGGCCTCTCAGTGCCACTGCCCATTTGAGGTGAGAACACAGGAGGAAACCGGTTCGACACGTAGGCTATAAAACCTAACGAACGTATTGGGAGTCGCCCAACCCACAGCTCTACAGATGTCTGCTAGCGAGGCACGACGAGCCAGCGCCCAGGATGATGCGACACCCCTAGTGGAGTGAGCATGCAACCTGAGCGGGTAGGATACATCTTGTGCTTCGTAGGCCAAGGTGATGGCATCCACTATCCAGTGGGCCATCCTCTGCTTGGAGACAGCCTTCCTCTTCTGTTGTCCTCTGTAACAGACAGAAGAGCTGTTTTGAGGTCCTGAAGCTCTGAGATCTATCCACGTACTGACGCAGTGCGCGTACAGGACAGAGCAAATCTAGGGCTGGGTCTGCTTCCTCCAGGGGCAGCGCTTGCAGGTTCACTACCTGGTCACTGAAGGGAGTGGTAGGAACCTTGGGCACATAGCCGGGCCGGGGCCTCAGTGTTGCACTGGAGTCAGCCGGCCCAAACTCAAGGCACGACTCGTCGACTGAAAATGTCTGCAGGTCCCACCCTCTTGATTGAGGCCAACGCAGTCAGGAGTAGGGTTTTCATAGAGAGAAACTTCCGCTCGACTGACTGCAATGGCTCAAAGGGGGCAGTTTGTAGGGCTCTTAGCACCAATGCCAAATCCCAAGAGGGTAGGGAGGGAGGCCTAGGAGGATTTAACCTCTTGACCCCCCTAAGAAACCTGACGACCAGATCGTGCTTCCCCACCAACCTCCCCTCTATGGGGTCGTGGTGGGCAGAAATAGCAGCAATGTACACCTTAAGGGTGGAGGGGGACAGCCTACGCTCCAACCCTTGTTGCAAAAAGGAAAGGACGGCTCTGATCGAACATCTCCGGGGATCCTCATGGTAAGAGGAACACCATTCGATGAACAGGTTCCTCTTCAGCGCATCGGACCGTCTTGTGGACGGTGCTCGTGCTGAAGCGATAGTGAGAGCTACCTTCTGGGGCAGGTCACCTAGAACCGCCGCGTCCCGTCCAGGGACCACACATGGAGTTTCCACAAGTCTGGACGCGGGTGCCAGAGGGTGCCCCGTCTCTGAGGAAGCAGATCCTTCCTTAGAGGAATCGGCCAGGGAGGGGCTGTCGCGAGGAGCATGAGTTCCGGGAACCAGGTCCTGTTGGGCCAATATGGAGCCACTAGCAGGACCTGCTCCTCGTCCTCCCTGATCTTGCTAGCAGGCTCACTGGGGGAAAAGCATATTTGCACAGGCCCTGGGGCCAGCTGTGTGCCAGTGCATCCGTGCCAAGCGTTGCCTCAGATAGGGAGTAGAACCACTGGCAGTGGGCGGTTTCCGGAGATCCAAACAGGTCTACCTGAGCAACTCCGAACCGACTCCAAATCAGCTGAACCACCTGGGAATGGAGTCTCCACTCCCCAGGAAGTGCCGCTCGAGACAGCTCATCAGCCGCCTGATTGAACACTCCTGGGATGTGGATGGCACGAAGGGACCTCAGATGCTTCTGACTCCAGAGGAGGAGGTGACGGGCGAGTTGCGATGGGAGCGTAAACCGCCTTGTCGCTTGATATACGCAACGGTCGCAGTGTTGTCCGTACGGACCAGAACGTCCCTGCCCCGAAGGTGCCCTCTGAGGCGGCTCAGGGCAAGGCATACTGCCAGCAACTCGAGGCAATTGATATGCCAATGCAGTTGGGGACCCGTCCAAACCCCTGACTATGTGTGCCCACTGTACGTGGCGCCCCAGCCGGTGGCCGAGGCATCCCTGAATACCACAGCATGCCTGGATACCCGCTCCAGGGGCACTCCTGCTCGAAGGAATGAAGGATCTGACCACGGGCTGAAGGTTTTGCAGCAGGCCGGTGTAATCTCAACCCGGTGAGTACCGCGTTTCCACGCCCACCTCGGGATTCGGCCATGGAGCCAGTGCTGAAGCGGTCTCATATGGAGCAGACGAGCGGAACTATGGCCGCAGCTGCAGCCATATGCCCCAGGAGCCTCTGAAAGAGTTTCAGTTGGACCTCTGTCCTGCCTGATAAAGTCTTGAGGCAGTTCAGCACCGACTGAGCACGTTCCTGGGTGAGGCGTGCTGTCTGGTTGACCGAATCCAACTCCATGCCGAGAAAAGAGATCCTCTGCGTTGGCACAAGTTTGCTCTTTTCCCAATTGACCTGAAGGCCCAACTGGCTGAGGTGCCTGAGCACCAGGTGCCTGTGTACACACAACTGCTCTCGAGACTGTGCGAGTATGAGCCAGTCGTCAAGGTAGTTGCATGCCCCGTTCTCTCAGGGGAACAAGGGCTGCCTCTGTGACTTTGGTGAAGACGCGAGGCAAAAGGGACAGCCCGAAGGGCAGGACCTTGTACTGATATGCCCTACCCTCGAACGCGAATCACAGGAAAGGCCTGTGTCGCGGGAGAATTGAGACATGAAAGTACGCGTCCTTCAGGTCGATCGCTGCAAACCAATCTAGGGGACGGACGCACCCAAAAATGCGTTTCTGCGTCAACATCTTGAACGGCATCTTGTGAAGTACACGGTTCAAAACTCGCAGATCCAAGATCGGTCGTAACCCACCGCTTTTCTTGGGCACAATGAAGTAAGGGCTGTAAAACCCCGACCTCATATCGGCTGGAGGCTCCGAGAGACCGTACCAGCGGGACCAACGGGGCCACCGACGTACCCGCGGTAGGGCAGCGAGGTGGAACACAGGGACCGGCCCCGGGGCCTGTGACGGCCTGGCCTGTGACGGCCTGGCCTGTGACGGCGCGGGGCGGGGTCTGGGTGTGTAGTGTAACACTCACCTGATTCCTCCTCGTGTGGGAGGA
The DNA here is from genome assembly GCA_039654775.1 of Spinibarbus caldwelli. Lineage (NCBI taxonomy): Eukaryota > Metazoa > Chordata > Actinopteri > Cypriniformes > Cyprinidae > Spinibarbus > Spinibarbus caldwelli. Next base: position 3,987,245 of record CM077232.1, read on the forward strand.
GACACAAGAACCCAGCTTGAGGCTTGTGGCAGCCCGGCGTGTGACGACTTGAAGCGGGGACTGGAGTGCTATCGCTCTTACCTGGTTCCACGAATGGGCAGGAGGGGTGCACTTGGGCAACCACCCGCTGGGCTGCCGAGAACTGCTGGGCAAAGCTCTCGACAGCGTCACCGAAAAGGCCGGTCTGCGACACGGGAGCATTCAGGAACTGTAACTTCTCCTGCTCCTTCATGTCAGCGAGACACAGCCAGAGATGGCTATCCTGGACCACTAGCGTGGACATCGCACAACCCAGAGACTGTGCGGTCACCTTCGTCGCTCGAAGCACGGGGTTCATCGCAGCACGTAGCTCATGTAGAACCGCCAGGTCATGACCACTCTTTTGCAGGTCTTTCAGGGCTTTGGCCTGGTGGACCTGCAGTAACGCCATGGCGTGGAGGGCAGAAGCCGCCTCCCCACAGGCTCTATAAGCACTGCCAGTTAGACCTGACAAATACTTACAGGCCCGTGAGGGGAGACACGGGTCACCCCGCAGAGTGGTAGTGGCTGTTGGACACAGTTGCATGGCCACAGACCGCTCCACCGAGGGGATGCCCGTATACCCCAAAGCGGCCCCACTATCGAGGGTGGTGAGAGCGGAGGAGCCACAAGATTTGTTTCGGGCAGTGAAAGGTGCCTTCCACGATCTTGTAAGCTCCTCATGTACTTCTGGAAAGAATGGCACCGGAGGGGGGCGCTGAGAACGCGACCCCCACCGAGAAACCACTCATCCAGCCTCGAAGGATCGGGACGCGGTGGAGGATTCCACATGAGTCCGACATTCTTGGCGGCCCGGGAAAGCATAGCCGTCATCTCTGGGTCTGGCTCGGACAACGCTACCACACCCGAAGGGGGCAACGCAGCCGGGTCGTCATCCCCGGAGAGAGAGGGCACGCCCTCTGATGCAGTGACCGATGTCTGGTCATCAGAGGGGGCACCAAAGGAATCGCATGGTGCACCCCGTTCAGCAGAGGGCCCAGCGCGCTCCTCCGGCCGCTCCACCGTGTCACTCTTTTAGAGAAATTGCTCTTTTTAGAGAAATGCTCTTTTAGTGCTTAAGCACGCAGGGGAGCTGGCCACCGCTACTGCTCGGCTCCGAAGCGAAAGGATGAATCTGCTGCCTCTTATACTCACGCTGTGATCAGCGGCAGCTGGATGCAATAATCGCATGCCAATGTCCATTGGCTCGTTTAGTTACACTCAAAGTGGATTGGTCTCTCTGGCGAGATCCCAATTTCGTCGGTCATCGGACGTGACTCGGAGTGACCGACTGAAAGGGGAACAGACAGGAGAGCGATGTCTCACAAACAAACCGCATAATGAGCACAATGTTCCTCTAGACTTCACTCACTGTTTCTGACTGACTTTGACATTTGTCTCCAATTCCCAGCCATGCATCTGGCCAAATGAGACTCATTTTGGAATGAATTAGGATGCTCTTTATGGAGTGATTTTACGTTGTGTATTTGTCCCTTCAGGTTTGCTGTAGAAACCCAGCGTTATGCCACAGAAACAGACAACAAGGACAGTGTTGAGATGAACTAACACTGAATCCTCACCATCATATGTCTTCTCCGTGTCTTCAGCAGGAGGACTGCAGCCCGGTGTGGAGGTGTAGCTCTGTACTGATGGATACTCTATTATGCCTGCTCCCAGAAGCCTTTGCTGTTCCTCTCTGGACGTGTGACGGTCCTCTGAGCTTCTCTTAGAGCTGAGACGAGACTCTCGCCGCTCCGTCCTGCACTCGCTGTCTGTTTCCTTCAGGCTTCCTCCTACAGGACGATCGGTCAGAGGTACAAAATGTACTTGAGATCAATTCTGGGACAGACTCCATGGAAAACAACAACACCATCCGAACATGTTTTTAATCAGAAAGAGCTCCAGAGCACACTGAAAAAAAAAAAAAATACTTGTTTGGACCTATAAAAAAAAAAAAAAAAAAAAAAAAAAAAAAAAAATCTAATTTGTTACAGCCAAATTGAGTCGTTTTTCTCAAATTTTATACATTTTTTAAAATTAATTTTGTCTCAAATTACACAGGTTCAAACCATAAATTGATTTGATTTAATAGTAACCAAAAATATTTATATTCCAAACACACTGAAAAACATTCTTTCTAAGTAAAATGATTATATACTTAGACAGTGTTTTTGGACATAAGCTAAAATGTTGCTTAACGTAGATCATTTATTTTATTTTGCTTCATTTTATTATTATTTTTCATTTTACAACTTAATTTCACAATAAACAAATGCTATATTAGCTATAATATCTAGGTAGAATTTTCAATGAAGATAAAACTAAAAACATAAATGTATTAGTTTTTCTTTAGTTTAGTTCAATATATATCGTTCAGACCTTACATTTTGATTTAATATTAATAAAAATATTATTATTTTCCAAAAAGACAAAATCAGTCATATAAAGTAATTTATTATAAAGACCCAGCTGTACTTAATTAATATATATATTTAATTTTGTTATTTTATATTAGTTTTTATTTTTTTATATTTTCTTTAGACATATAAGCCAAAATGTTCCTTAATGTAGATCAATATAATAATTATATAAAATTATTTCATTGTATATTATATAATTATAATTACACAATTATTAGTAACTTTTGGCTTTTTACAACTTAATTTTACCATAAAAGCTAAATTAGATTCAACTAAATTATAATGCTAAAATAGAATTTTTACCCTAAAACTAAAAGCATTTTGTTTAGTCAGTATGTAATTTAATTTACCCACTATAAATACAGACAACTCTGGAAGACCTTAATGATTATTAATGATTAATGATTATTTTGATGCCTTATCAAAATATGCATAATATTTTCTGTTATGTACAAAAATATATAAATAGTAATAATAAAACCCACAACTTTTCTAGCCAAAATTGTCAAGGGAAAATACTATTTAATGGTATAATCATTGTTAAGCATTACAGAAATGTATTCCTTATAATAGGCACCAATGAGGTCAAAAACACTTCACATAAAATATATTGTCTTTCTCCTTGGAATACAGAGTAGATTGTTTTAATGACCATAAATTTGGTTCTCCCTGGTTGTTGTAGTAGTGCATTTAAGCCATGCTAAGTGTTTTTCCACGTAAAGCGTTTTAAAACGTCCCCACAGTGTTATGAGAGCTCACCAGAGATATAGATGTTCATCATGCTTACAGCTGTAAAAAAGAACAGTTTATCCTGCAAGAATGCTTCTTCAAACAAATCATACAACTCTGTGTGTGCCGATAGCCTACTCGATATATACAGTGGGGCAAAAAAGTATTTAGTCAGCCACCAATTGTGCAAGTTCTCCCACTTAAAAAGATGAGAGAGGCCTGTAACTTTCATCATAGGTATACCTCAACTATGAGAGACAAAATGAGAAAAAAATCCAGAAAATCACATTGTAGGATTTTTAAAGAATTTATTTGCAAATTATTGTGGAAAATAAGTATTTGGTCAATAACAAAATTTCATCTCAATACTTTGTTATATACCCTTTGTTGGCAATGACAGAGGTCAAACGTTTTCTGTAAGTCTTCACAAGGTTTTCACACACTGTTGCTGGTATTTTGGCCTCTAGAGCAGTAATGTTTTGGGGCTGTCGCTGGGCAACACAGACTTTCAACTCCCTCCAAAGATTTTCGATGGGGTTGAGATCTGGAGACTGGCTAGGCCACTCCAGGACCTTGAAATGCTTCTTACGAAGCCATTCCTTCGTTGCCCGGGCGGTGTGTTTGGGATCATTGTCATGCTGAAAGACCCAGCCACGTTTCATCTTCAATGCCCTTGCTGATGGAAGGAGGTTTTCACTCAAAATCTCACGATACATGGCCCCATTCATTCTTTCGTTTACACGGATCAGTCGTCCTGGTCCCTTTGCAGAAAAACAGCCCCAAAGCATGATGTTTCCACCCCCATGCTTCACAGTAGGTATGGTGTTCTTTGGATGCAACTCAGCATTCCTTCTCCTCCAAACAAGGCAAGTTGAGTTTTTACCAAAAAGTTCTATTTTGGTTTCATCATTCTCCCAATCCTCTTCTGGATCATCCAAATGCTCTCTAGCAAACTTCAGTCGGGCCCGGACATGTACTGTCTTAAGCAGGGGGACACGTCTGGCACTGCAGGATTTGAGTCCCTGGCGGCGCAGTGTGTTACTGATGGTAGCCTTTGTTACTTTGGTCCCAGCTCTCTGCAGGTCATTCACTAGGTCCCCCCGTGTGGTTCTGGGATTTTTGCTCACAGTTCTTGTGATCATTTTGACCCCACGGGGTGAGATCTTGCGTGGAGCCCCAGATCGAGGGAGATTATCAGTGGTCTTGTGTGCCTTCCATTTTCTAATAATTGCTCCCACAGTTGATTTCTTCACACCAAGCTGCTTACCTATTGCAGATTCAGTCTTCCCAGCCTGGTGCAGGTCTACAATTTTGTTTCTGGTGTCCTTTGACAGCTCTTTGGTCTTGGCCATGGTGGAGTTTGGAGTTGGACTGTTTGAGGTTGTGGACAGGTGTCTTTTATACTGATATCGAGTTCAAACAGATGCCATTAATACAGGTAATGAGTGGAGGACAGAGGAGCCTCTTAAAGAAGTTGTTACAGGTCTGTGAGAGCCAGAAATCTTGCTTGTTTGTAGGTGACCAAATACTTATTTTCCACCATAATTTGCAAATAAATTCTTGAAAAATCCTACAATGTGATTTTCTGGATTTTTTTTTTCTCATTTTGTCTCTCATAGTTGAGGTATACCTATGATGAAAATTACAGGCCTCTCTCATCTTTTTAAGTGGGAGAACTTGCACAATTGGTGGCTGACTAAATACTTTTTTGCCCCACTGTATATAAAACTATAAGCTAACGGGCTATCGGCACACACAGAATTGTATGATTTGTTTGAGGAATATATATATTCTAGGTAATTAAGGCTTTTTATTCATTAAGAACACAATAAATTGATCAAAAGTGACAATAAACACATTTATAATGTTACAATAGATTTCTATTTCAAATAAATGCTGTTCTTTTAAAGAACTGATTCATTAAAGAATCCTGAAAATCAAATTTATTAAAATGTATCACAGTTTCCAACAAAATTTGAAGCAGCACAACTATTTTAAACATTGATAATAATCAGAAATGTTTCTTAAGCAGCAAATCAGCATATTAGAATAATTTCTGAAGGATCATGTGACACTGAAGACTGGAGTAATGATGCTGAAAATTCAGCTTTGATCACAGGAATAAATTACATTTTATAATATATTGCAATCGAAAACAATTGTTTTAAATTGTAGTAGTATTTCACAATATGACTGTTTTTACTGCATTTTTGATCAATAAATACAGCCTTTGTGAGCAGAAGAGACTTCTTTAAATATATGTATATATAATATAATATAATATAATATAATTATTAGTTTTATACATTGTGGTGCATTTTGTAATGTGTGTTGTCTTTTCTAATCTGAACCGAAACTGGAAATTGTAACCATTTCACCCTTGAGTTTCTGCAAAAGTGGCATGGTCCAATAGAATTAATAAACAGATCATATTCACCTTTGGATGGTTTCCGTTTAAAGGAGATCTTCCTTCGGCTCTTGGTCTCCTCTCCGTCTGAATCACTGGCTTGTGAATAAGTGGCCTGAGCAGAACATCCCAACAACACACAATAATGTTTTCATTTCATTTTTTCTGTATGTATGAATAATTTCTAGCTGTTGATGGGAAGTACCTTTGAGTTGTCATCCCGCAGGTTAAAGGTCAGCTCCAGATTGGTGAGGAAGTAGTCAGCGAACTCTGGATACATGTCCAAAACCTCCAGGAGCTCCTCTCTCTGGATGGTGTGCAGGTCGCAGTAGCTGAGCGCTCGCACGTCTGCGTTCGACTTTCCGGGCTTCGCATACAGGTGGATCATCTCGCCGAATATGTCATTCTTACCTGGAGAACAAAGGACACATTCAGGTTTGCCATATCATAAGTCTACAATACAGATACATGATATTTTTGGACAAATGTTGGATTATTTGCACAACTGCTGTGACAGAGATCTGTCTGTGTGTATGTGCTAGCATGCGTCTGCACACGTCTGCACGGGATTTCAGATGTTGATTGTGTCTGTATAAGCGTGTCTGTGCAAGTGGTGTCAGTTTAGGTCAGAATCTGTGCATGCGGATTATCAGCGCTCGCTCTCTCTGCAGAGATTATGAATCAGATGATGTCAGGTACAGTATATGCTCTCATTGAATAACAACTATTTGTTCTCTTGCTTTTCTTTAAAGGCTTCATCGTCAGGGTTTCTGCTGGACTTAATAAGGTTGTAAAACATCTTAATTTGCACTTTCACAAATCAAGGCCTTAAAAAGGTATTAAATCAGAGCCGAAAATCTTACATTTATAAAATAATGGCATTAAATGTTGCATGCAGTACAAAAAAATGAATATCATCTTCTGTATTTTTGTCTTGTTTTCCAGTACAAATATCTAAATTTCCTTAAATCAAGATACATTTATTTGAGAAGCAAAATTAATATTTTAAGTCATGTTTGAATTGAATTTGAAAATTGAATTGAATTGAAAACTAAAACCATACAAAAACCATTTCAGTACTAGAAATAAAAGACTTGAACTGAAATAAAACGGAAAAACTACAAAATTCAACACGAGTTTAACTTAATGTATTAAAACAACTAACTGTAAACTAAAATAAAAATGAGTAAAAAGTATATAGACATAAAAAAAACCCAACTGAAATGGACAAAAACATAAAACTACTAAAACTTTACCATTTAATTAAAACAAAAATAAAAACTAATTTAAAATATTAATAAAAACTGTAACAGTATCTCAGTGAAACTAAAATATCACTGGTTGGAAGTTGTATTTTCAAACTTTGAAACTTTTTATTCCTTAACTGATCTTAAAAAAGTCTTAAAATTACCTTCATAAAGCATGCAGAAACCATGAGAATACAGCATTGTACATGTTCCTGTGATCTAAAATGCTTTAAGTGGAACAGTAGATCATGTTAGCCTGTATAGTTTCTGTAAATGTTATTCTCAGGAAACTGAAAAAAATAAAGCCTGACTGTAAAATTTTCAAAGAGGGTGTCACTGTTATATTTGCGAACTGAATTCTAACTGGTCTTATTTCTTTACTCTGTTTGCATACGAAATAGTGATTAGTCTCGTCTTCCTTGCATATGTGTGCATCTGAAAACAAGACGTGTTGAGTGACATGACAGCTGTGATGCAGCATATCATTACTGCAGAACCAAAGAAATTTATTAAACAATGAAGAACCTAACCGTACACAACTGTTCAAAAGTCTGGGGCATGTCATATTTTTTAAATGATACTAGAGTCTCCTTCTGCTCACCAAGGCTGCATTTATTTACTAAAAAAAATACAGTAAATATTGTCAAATATTTTTGCAATTCAAGATAAGTGTTTTCTATTTGAATATATTTTAAAATGTAATTTATTCCTGTGATGTAAAGCTGAATTTTCAGCATCATTACTCCAGTCTTCAGTGTCACATGATCCTTCAGATATCATTCTAATATGCTGATTGCTGCTCAAGAAACATTTCTGATTATTATTAACATTGAAAACAGTTGTGCTGCCCAATAGTTTTGTGGAAACTGTGACACATTTTTGTTCGGAATCCTTTGATGAATAGAAAGTTCAAAAGAGCAGAAACTTTTGTAACATTATAAATGTTTTAACTGTCAGTTCTGATTATTTTATTGCATCTTTGCTGAATAAAAGTATTAATTTCTTTGATAGAATATTATTAACCCCAAACTTTTTAATGGTAGTGTATCAAAAAATTATATATATTTAATAAGAATTATAACAGTACAAATAATATACACAGAATTTACCTTCTCTAGAATTTAAATTAAAGAATCACTTTTTCACTTATAAATGACTGTTTTAATCACAGACTATAAATGTTTAGTTTGATCAATTTAATGTCTCCTTTCTGAATAAAAGTAAAAAGTAAAAATGGTAGTGTACCTCAACCTTTACTCTGTTTTTCAAGGACTGCTGTTTCTTTCAGTAAATTCAAAAGAAGTTTAATTTGACATTTTTTCCTAATCATTATCTAATATAAAATGGCAAACGCTTCACCAAAATACTGCATGAAAGTTCAAGTTATAGTTTATCTCAAAAATCAGCGGGCTCTCAGCTGGGCCGCTTACCGGCTAAATGTCAGGCCCTCGGAGCGATTCTGCTTGAAATAAGCGAGACGTGACCGAGCTGCAGGTGACATTCAACTCAGTCGGCTAAAACGCCTGACACAGCTGTTCATGAGGGATCTGACACCTCTCTATATCTCACCGTGAAGAAGCAGACACAAAGCACTGTGGGGAGAGGAGAGATGAGAAGCACTTTCTCTTTTTAATGGATCCCCAGAACATTATTAAACGAACGTTCAGGGTTCAACACCAGTTCGCCAGCATTTCAGCATAAATAGTCAGTTTGTGAGGTTTGAGAACTTTTTCCCCGCGGCCGTCTGCGCCGTTCTTTGTTTTGACCCTATTATGTCACCGGATCAGCCGGCGAATATTCATCAGATGAGAAAACAGTGCTTTTAAACGGCGCTGGAGCTCAGAAACCACCTGTCAGACACACGCTGCTCTCTGACATCAGGAGGAAAAGTGCTGGCTAATTATTGTTGCCATTAACTGTACATGTTAAGCTTCTATGGCTCCTGTTTTACACAACACCAGGGGTTCGCTTTTAGTACACAAACTAATGACTGGAAGATTGTGTTCGGAATAACATACAACTTTTGTACTCTTACTATTTGTGCAGTATGCAGATTATTTGTGTGCATTGACTGGGTGAAATCATAACGCTCGATACTGCGGCTACAGTTCTGCGTTACAGCATGCATGTGCATTATCTAGAGCAGCCGGAAAATTTGAGTGATTTAGCAGTACAGTTTATGATATTATTGCGAAATTTGATTGATTTTCATCTTTCCCTATTTAAGTAGATGGAAATATGACTGAAAATCTGCAGAGGTCTTTACCAAGATGGGCACAGAGTGACCTGAATTGCTTTAAGGTATTTTGTTGCTGCTACTACTCAAACTGCATCCCACAATGCAATACTTTGACTTAACCCTCCATTTTCATTAGCTGTGATTTTAACATCTCTTATTTTGACATAGAATTTTATTTAAATGCCAAAAGTTTTTACATTTTTCTTTTATACAGTATACTCTGCTGTGTTCATTATGTAGTAAATGTAGTAAAGTGATAGACTGATTAATGGGTTAATGCACAAATTTTGGTTTCAGATATTTTAGTGAATTTTAAGTATAATGTATAAAAATCCTTTAAATTAAGTCTATATACACTATTGTTCAAAGGTTTGAGGTCAGATTTTTTTTTTTTTAATGTTTATATTATTATAGTAAATTAAAAATGAAATAAAACATTTTCGTTACTTGAAATAAAATAGAAGAAATAGAAGACTTATTTTATTAAAGTTAGTTTCCGAGGCAACATTTCTCATTTTCATTTATTGTGATATTTATCTTGATGTTTAATTTCATTTATCTTGATACTAAAAGTATAACTCAAGCTAAAACTGAAATAAAAATTTATAAAACTATATAGACCAATACAAAAAAAATTGAATAAAAATGCTACAAACCTACTAAAACTTAAACGTAAAATAGAAATGAAAAATTATAACTGAAACTGAAATAAAAATGTATAAAACATTTACAAAAATTAATGAAAACTTTACAGACAAAAACGAAATTTCTAAAAACAATGACTAAAATTTAAAGGAAAATATAACAATAAAAAATTATTAATAAGAAATATTATAGTATCTTATTTTATATAAATAATATAATAAAATAAAAGTATTAATTTCCTTAAAAAATGTACTGACCCCAAAGGTTTGAGTGGTAGTGTATATGTGTGTATCTCATTTGTTTTAATTAAACTGTACCCTATATTGCATATCAGCCTTAATCTAATTGTCACTATTAGCATCTGCCTTTGAAAAACCCATATGGTTGACCACTACTGGTAATCTAGTATTCAGTCCACTCAGATCAGCCAGGATCTATAGCTTTTTCTTTTGTTCTTTAGTGTTCTCTAATGTTCAGTTAAAAAGCCCAGTCCAGCTTTGAGGCGATGCGGTGATGCCTTTGAAGATGCCAAACACATCCAGCGGGAGCCACTTAATAGAAATGTCAGAAACCTCTTGTTATCAGACACGGGTTCGAGACACAATGCAGAAACCCAGGCTTGTTTGTAGAATAAGCTCATCTGTTTGACATTTAACTGAGAGAACAATAATGTATAGGTTTCAGGAGTGTGTGTTTAAGCATGTAAGGACAATGGCACATCTGCCCACTGGGAGATACAGCGTGTGCCCGCTCCTGTGTCGCTAAACAACACGACGAGGCAGAAAGACCTTCACAGGACGCCACTGTGACATGCTAATGTCTGCAGACCGCTTTCAGCAAACAGCTACTGCACTACTGCCTCCCTCTAAAACACTCAGCAAACATCCATCACAAGAAACAAAGAGCACAGCGAGAGATAATAGGATGATGAAAGATATTATACAAGGTTTTAAAAATAGTCCATCTCTGATTAAAATAGTCATTTATAAGTGAAAAAGTGATTCCTTAATTAAATATGTAAGGCAGGGATATTCAGTTAATGTTATAAGAGATCTACTCTCTGAATCTTCTTCTAAGGGCAACTGAATATATGTGTGTGTGTGTGTATATATATATATATATATATATATATATATATATATATATATATATATATATATACATAATTGATCAAAGTTTCAGTAAAGACAATTATAATGTTACAAAAGTTTTTTGTTTCAAATAAATGCTGTTCTTTTGAACTTTGTGGTAATCAAAGGATCCTGAAGCAGCAAAAACATTTTTAGCATGAATAACAATAAACATAAGGGACTTATATTTCATATATTTCATATATGCATTACTGTTCAAATGTTTGGGGTCGGTAAGATTTTTTTAAATGTATATATATGCATAATATATGTATAAATCAGGTTTATTTTAGTATCATTTATATACTGTTACTGTCTAATTTTTTTATATATACTTTCCATTTTCTTTTAAATTTTTAGCAATTTTGTTGTGTTTTTGTCATTTTTTTAGTATATTTTTATATATGGCTAGTTATAGTTTTATTCTATTTTATTCAAATTTTATTTCAGTTTTAGTTATTTTAGTATATCAAATTAAACTAAATCAAAATGAGAAATGTTGACTTGGCAACTAGCTGAAATAAAAAGTTTTTTACATTTTAAATTAACATTTTATTATTTAAAAATGTATTATACTATTTATTAAACCATCTATCTATCTATCTATCTATCTATCTATCTATCTATCTGTCTGTCTGTCTGTCTGTCTGTCTGTCTGTCTGTCTGTCCGTCCGTCCGTTCGTCCGTCCATCCATCCATCCTAATTTTGCTTGGTTCAAAGCCGCTTTGCATTTTTATCAAATAAGCAATATTTCAACTCTTTATAACTTATAATATATACATATAATCTTGCATTGCTTTTCACATAATGTCATTTTTTTAGTGCTTCCTTTAGAACAAGCTCATGCTCTCTTACCCAGAATGGCCACCACTATGTCATCCTTGAGGATCTCGATGGATCCTCGAGACACGAAGTAGAGCGCGGTGAGGATGTCCCCGCAGTGCACCAGCGTATCTCCAGGAGGAGCATGGGTGGTTTTGAAGCGTATGGCGAGAGCACGCAGACATCCTTGAGTCGCACCTGTGAAAGCCTTACATCCCTGAAGGAGACTGTGGTTCAGATGCAGACAAATATCTGCCTGTAAACACTCAGGAAAGCCTTTTAAGACCTGCAGAGAGATGTAAGAATGAAGTGACGCTCGAGGTGAAAAACACTCTATCAGTTCCAGCACTGAAGATTAAAGCAAGTACATTAGTGCAGACATTATCTACAATTACACTCTGTGTTATTCTGTAATGTTATGGGCTCTGTTCCAAAACAAGAGAGAGCTGCCTTGCTGTTTATAGCGTTCACAGTTAGCATCCTTACTGAAACTGATTTCAGTATACTGTTGTCTGGTGCTAACGATTAAGTATGCTAATAATAATTCACACTCATAAATATTAAGTACAATTTTTAACTTGCATAACTGTTCAAAAGTTTGGGTCAGTAAGATTTTTTAATGTTTTAGAAAGACGCCTCTTCTGCTGAGCAGGGTGCATTTATTTGATCAAAAATACAGTAAAAATAGTGAAATATTAGGGGTTTAATGGTACTTGGTATTTGTACCGGAAATTTTCTGTACGGGTCTTTCGGTTCGGTACGCATGTGTAGCAAACAAATACAGCATTGTTTTAACCACTGCAAGTGAAACTTAATTGGAAACTTCCAGTTTTATATATTATTACTTTTAATAAGAAACAAAGTCTCATCTTTCAAATTGTGTCCATTTTTTCAGGAAATTCAAACAATAAATGCCGTTTTGACGCTCTTTGACGTTGCGTGACAGATCGCTGTATAAACACCTCAGTTCAAACGGCAGTGTGGAGCCCTCTTTACTACTAGTTTTAACGCGAAATAAACATGAATGAACATCTCACATGATTACTCAATCAGTGTTTCAACCGCAGAAAGATGTCAATAAAACAGCTTGTAAACAAAATGTCACGTAGCATTTCATTTACCTCAGGCAAGTCATCAGTGTTCACAGCTCATTAGTTTGCTAAAGAAATTAAGTGCAGAGAAGAGGATTTTGTGAAATATTAGACTATACTCATTATATTTTATTTTACCTGTTAGTGATGTCTTAATTATTTAATGTATGTTTAAATAAATCTGTTATGAAACAAGTCATGACAGCCACTGTGTAAATGAATATCCCTGATAACACACGTACATCACGGAGATGTCTATTTGACGTCTGCATTTACATCTACAAGACGTATTTTTTTAGAGTGTTTGCTCATCTGCAATACGTCTATAGGACATTTCCTATCAGATGTCAAATAGACGTTTAGAAAATGTCTTTAAGATGTTTATGATTTAGAATGTATGTAAAACTGACATCTTAGAGACATCTATCAGATGTATGTACACAGCAGATGCTTTCCAGATCAAGCGATCTTTAACAGACAGCTTGCAGACGTACAGTACGTGTGCTATCTAGCCTAGCTATTTCAACAACAAATAGAAATTTTGTAATTTAGAAGTTACTTTAAAAACGGCGTTATGTACAATTTACATGTTTGCATAATTTTTTATTTTTTTTTTTAAGTTGAGTGTTGGTTTTTATATTTAAAAATAAATGGTAATTAAATTTAAGTTTGCGCTCTGTTGTTAATTGTAACCTTACAGTAATGTAAAAGGGCTCCCTATACAGTAGTTCAGAGCATAAGCTGAGGTAGATTTTTATCCCTAGGAAAATATTACTGTAATTATAATTGAATTTATTTAAAGAAAGAGTTATTTGTTCAGTAAACTACTGTTTAATTAAAAAAAAAAAAAAAAAAAAAATATATATATATATATATATATATATATATATATATATATATATATATATATAATTTTTTTAGTTTTTTCCCCCTGCTATACCGAAACCATACCGAAACGTGACGTCAAAATCGAGGTCTATACAGAACCGTCATATTTGTGTACCGTTACACCCTATAAAATATTATTACAATTTAAATTAATAATTTTCTGTCTGATTATATTTGAAAATTTATTTATGTGATGCAAAGCTGAATTTTCAGCATCATTACTCCAGGCTTCAGTGTCACATGGTCCTACAGAAATAATTCAAATATGCTGATTTGCTACTCAAGAAACATTTCTGATTATTATCAATGCTGAAAACAGTTGTGCTGCTTCATATTTTTATGGAAACTGTGATACATTTGATTTTTCAGGAATAGAAAGTTCAAAAGAACAGCATTTATTTGAAGCAGAAGTCTTATAAATGCCTTTACTGTCACTTTTGATCAATTTAATGCATCCTTGCAGAATCAAAGTGTACTTTGAGCAATAAGTTTGTTTATGAATGCATTTTCTTGGATGGACTTTTTCACTCAGCTTTTTGCAATGCTTTATGGCCTTGGAAACATCATGCTGCCTTCAAATTTGGCCAAAAGAAGAGGCGTCTGCCTTTTTGAACAGCCTTCGTGTCGGAAGCGCTTTCATGATGCTTTAAAAGTGACAATTCACTCGGTTCTGGAACAGAGCCTTGGTGTTGAGAGTGTTTTTCCACTGCTAATGAAATTATTTTGCATCATGATGTTTCTGCCAATGTATTCATCCGGTTAAAGTGGCAAGAAAGAGACTTTAAACTACACAGACTAATGTTCCAAGTGCCAATTACTGTGCTCATATTAGCAGCGCAACCATCAATTAAAAGAGATGAAATAATGAGGGCTCAATAATGGCCAGCAGAGAAGATTCAGTTTCTTAGTAACAGCAGACTTGCTTTAACAAGAGAAACTTTTAATCTCAGATTCTCATCTTACTCAGATTGGCTACCGTAGACCCCATCTAATGTATGCTAATCCATGCCAGTGTTAAATATGCTACGGCCAGGCAATATGCTGGATATTTGCAATATATTGACTGTGCTGGAAATATACAACATTTTGATCATTTTCATGCACTTTTTTATTTGAATACTATTATTTTTTAACATTGATTAGACAGTATCATGAGAATAAGTAGTAGGATATAAATCAATTTTCATGCACTTTGATTTAATTTGATTTCTTGTGTTTTGTTTTACATTTTTATTTGGTTTCTTAAAGACAGTATCACAAGAATAAATACTAAGATATGCATCAAATATCATCAAAAGGCTGAAAAATATATATATATATATATAAAAAAAAAGTTATATTGCCCAACTCTTTTTTTTTTTTTAATTGAAATTGTAATGATTTTGATGCACTTTTTATTCGGTTATTGTTATTAATATTATTTTGGTTTCTTAAAGACATTATTACAAAAATAAATAAATATATATATATATATATATATATATATATATACATATATATGTAAATTGTGATTATTTTGATGCACATTTAGACAGTATAATGAGAATAAATAAGATATGCATCAAATATCATTAAAAGGCAGACATATATATATATATATATATATATGTGTGTGTGTGTGTGTGTGTGTGTGTGTGTGTGTGTGTGTGTGTGTCTATATATTATAAAAGGATATATATTATAAAAGAAGTTAGATCAACCAGGCCAAAAAGGTTTCTTTACGATGTTAAAAAAATAAATAAATAAAATAATTAAGATATGCATCAAATATCATCAAATGGCTGTAAAAATATATATATAAAATATTTTTTATCTTTTGTTTGTAAATTGTGATGCACTTAGTTTTTGTTCCCCTTTCAGTCGGTCACTCCGAGTCACGTCGGATGACCGACGAAATTGGGATCTCGCCAGGGAGACCAATCCACTTCGAGTGTAACTAAACGAGCCAATGGACATTGGCATGCGATTATTGCATCCAGCTGCCGCTGATCACAGCGTGAGCATAAGAGGCAGCTGATGCACCGCATCAATTATCCTTTCGCTTCGGAGCCGAGCGGTAGTGAAGCTACTGCTCCCTTTCCCGAGAAGAGTGTTCTGTGAACGAGTGCGGGCGTTACGGTGCAGCAGCGGTGGTCACGGTGTCCGGGAGAGCTGAATCATCTTCCCGCTGGCAGCCACACTTGGAGTGTGCGGTGGCCAAGCTCCCCTGCGTGCTTCAGCACCTCAAAAAAAAAAAGAGCATTCTAAGAGCAAATTTCTCTAAGAGAGTACACGGGTGATCGCGTCTTTTTAAAGATGTCTTATCACCCGTGCGTTTCTGGCTGTGGTCGCTTCCTGGCGCCTCAGGACGGTCACGATTGCTGCCTCACGTGTCTGGGCATTCAGCACGCTGAGGAGGCTTTCGTGGATGGCTCATGTTCTTCTTGTGGGGACATGACCATCTCGGAGTTGCGTCTTAGACTCCGCTATGTCAAACATGGCGGAGTCCCTCTGCCTCTGCCGCGGTCCAGCGTGCGCGCCGCTGGGTCCGGTGGGGGCAGAGGTGATCTGAGGATTACGGTGAGGGCTTCCCCAAGTGGAGCTCCTCGCCCCTCAAGCACTCCGCAGCCGATGGTGCTGCCGAAGGAGCGTGCTGGGCCCTCTGCTCGGGGTGCACCAGGCGTCTCCTTCGGTGGTCCCCCTGACGACCAGATGTCGATCACTGCATCGGAGGGCGGGCCCTCTCTCTCCGGGGATGACGACTCGGCTGCGCTGCCCCCTTCGGGTGTGGTAGCGTTGTCCGAGCCAGACCCAGAGATGACGGCCATGCTTTCCCGGGCCGCCGAGAATGTCGGGCTCGTGTGGAATCCACCACCGCGTCCCGATCCTTCGAGGCTGGACGAGTGGTTTCTCGGTGGGGGTCGCGCTGGTTCTCAGCGCCCCCCTCCGGTGCCATTCTTCCCGGAAGTGCACGAGGAGCTGACAAGATCGTGGAGGGCACCTTTCACTGCCCGAAACAAATCTTGTAGTTCTTCCGCTCTCACCACCCTCGATGGTGGAGCCGCTTTGGGGTATGCGGGCATCCCCTCGGTGGAGCGGTCTGTGGCCATGCAACTATGTCCAACAGCCGCTTCCACCCTGCGGGGTGATCCGTGTCTCCCCTCACGGGCCTCTAAGTATTCGTCAGGCCTAACTGGCAGTGCTTATAGAGCCTGTGGGGAGGCGGCTTCCGCCCTCCACGCTATGGCGTTGCTGCAGGTCCACCAGGCCAAAGCACTGAAAGACCTGCACGAGGGTGGTCACGACCTGGCGGTTCTACATGAGCTGCGCGCTGCGACGGACCTCGCGCTACGAGCGACGAAGGTGACCGCACAGTCTCTGGGTCGTGCGATGTCCACGTTAGTGGTCCAGGAGCGCCATCTCTGGCTGTGTCTTGCTGACATGAGAGAGCTGGAGAAGGCACAGTTCCTGAATGCTCCCGTGTCACAGACCGGCCTTTTCGGCGACGCTGTCGAGAGCTTTGCCCAGCAGTTCTCGGCAGCCCAGAAGCAGACTGAGGCGATCAAACACATCATGCGCCGGAGGAAACCTGCTGCTTCCACTCCGGCTGCAGCCCCTCAGCCTGCTCGTCGCCGTGGGCGCCCCCCTGCGGCCGCCCCCGCTCCCGCGCGGCCGCAGCAGCCTTCCACCAGGCCGCGTCGTGGAGCCGGTCGCAGGCAGGACGCCCAGCCCGTCCAGGCCCCCGCCAAACCTGGCGGCAAGCGCAAGTGCAAGAGGCCCTGAGACGGGCGACCCAGAGATGGAGGAGACTGCTCTCCGGGAGATGGTGACCGCACCACTCCCTCCCCCGGTGGAGGGCCGGGTGGAGAATCCTGTGTTTCAGTTTGTTTTTGTTCCGCCGCTGGCCCAGCAGCCAGCGGTACCCAAAACATCAGTAAAAGAGCGGTTTCCTCAGTCTCTGGGTCTCAAGAGGAGGAGAGGGGTGATCCGTGCATCACAGGAGCGCTTCCCTCCTCCTCTCTCGCCAGCAGGCAGCGGGTGGTTGCTAGGCCCTGGGGCCGGTCCCTGTGTTCCACCTCGCTGCCCCACCGCGGGCGCGTCGGTGGCCCCGTTGGTCCCACTGGTGCGGTCTCTCGGAGCCTGGTTAGCGCTCCCCAGCCCGTCCCGGTGGCTCCTGCGGACCATCAGACTCGGCTATGCGATTCAGTTCGCCCGGCGTCCCCCCAAGTTCAGGGGCATCCGGTTCACTTCAGTCAAAGCCGTCGATGCCCCTGTCTTGCGCGCGGAGATTGCAGTCCTACTGGCGAAGGGTGCAATAGAGCCGGTCCCTCCAGCCGATATGAGGTCGGGGTTTTACAGCCCTTACTTCATTGTGCCCAAGAAAAGCGGTGGGTTACGACCGATCTTGGATCTGCGAGTTTTGAACCGTGCACTTCACAAGATGCCGTTCAAGATGTTGACGCAGAAACGCATTTTTGGATGCGTCCGTCCCCTAGATTGGTTTGCAGCGATCGACCTGAAGGACGCGTACTTTCATGTTTCGATTCTTCCGCGGCACAGGCCATTCCTGCGATTCGCGTTCGAAGGTCGGGCATTTCAGTACAAGGTCCTGCCCTTCGGGCTGTCCCTCTCGCCTCGTGTCTTCACCAAAGTCGCAGAGGCGGCCCTTGTTCCCCTGAGAGAACAGGGTGTGCGCATTCTCAACTACCTCGACGACTGGCTCATACTTGCACAGTCTCGAGAGCTGTTGTGCGCACACAGGGACCTGGTGCTCAGGCACCTCAGCCAGTTGGGCCTTCGGGTCAATTGGGAAAAGAGCAAACTCGTGCCAACGCAGAGGATCTCTTTTCTCGGCATGGAGTTGGATTCGGTCAACCAGACAGCACGCCTCACCCAGGAACGTGCTCAGTCGGTGCTGAACTGCCTCAAGACTTTATCAGGCAGGACAGCGGTCCCACTGAAACTCTTTCAGAGGCTCCTGGGGCATATGGCTGCAGCTGCGGCCATAGTTCCGCTCGGTCTGCTCCATATGAGACCGCTTCAGCACTGGCTCCATGGCCGAATCCCGAGGTGGGCGTGGAAACGCGGTACTCACCGGGTTCAGATTACACCGGCCTGCCGCAAGACCTTCAGCCCGTGGTCAGATCCTTCGTTCCTTCGGGCAGGAGTGCCCCTGGAGCAGGTATCCAGGCATGCTGTGGTATTCACGGATGCCTCGGCCACCGGCTGGGGTGCCACGTACAACGGGCACGCAGTATCAGGGGTTTGGACGGGCCCCCTTCTGCGTTGGCATATCAATTGCCTCGAGTTGCTGGCAGTACGCCTTGCCCTGTGCCGCCTCAGAGGGCGCCTTCGGGGCAGGGACGTTCTGGTCCGTACGGACAACACTGCGACCGTTGCCTATATCAACCGGCAAGGCGGTTTGCGCTCCCGTCGCATGTCGCAACTCGCCCGCCACCTCCTCCTCTGGAGTCAGAAGCATCTGAGGTCCCTTCGTGCCATCCACATCCCAGGAGTGCTCAATCAGGTGGCCGACGAGCTGTCTCGAGCGGCACTTCCTGGGGAGTGGAGACTCCATCCCCAGGCGGTCCAGCTGATTTGGAGTCGGTTCGGAGTTGCTCAGGTAGACCTGTTTGCATCTCCAGAAACCACCCACTGCCAGTGGTTCTACTCCCTGTCCGAGGCAACGCTCGGCACGGATGCACTGGCACACAGCTGGCCCCAGGGCTTGCGCAAGTATGCGTTTCCCCCAGTGAGCCTGCTAGCACAGACATTGTGCAAGATCAGGGAGGACGAGGAGCAGGTCCTGTTAGTGGCTCCATATTGGCCCAACAAGACCTGGTTCCCGGAACTCATGCTCCTCGCGACAGCCCCTCCCTGGCCGATTCCTCTGAGGAAGGATCTGCTTTCTCAGAGACGGGGCACCCTCTGGCACCCGCGTCCAGACTTGTGGAAACTTCATGTGTGGTCCCTGGACGGGACGCGGAGGTTCTAGGTGACCTGCCCCAGGAGGTAGCGCTCACTATCGCTTCAGCACGAGCACCGTCCACAAGACGGGCCTATGCGCTGAAGTGGAACCTGTTTGTCGAATGGTGTTCCTCTTACCAGGAGGACCCCCGGAGATGTTCGATCAGAGTCGTGCTTTCCTTTTTGCAACAAGGGTTGGAGCGTAGGCTGTCCCCCTCCACCCTTAAGGTATATGTTGCTGCTATTTCTGCCCACCACGACCCCATAGAGGGGAGATCGGTGGGGAAGCACGATCTGGTCGTCAGGTTTCTTAGGGGGGCCAGGAGGTTAAATCCTCCGAGGCCTCCCTCCCTTCCCTCTTGGGATTTGGCTTTGGTGCTAAGAGCCCTACAAACTGCCCCCTTTGAGCCATTGCGGTCAGTCGAGTTGAAGTTTCTTTCTATGAAAACCCTACTCCTGACTGCATTGGCCTCAATCAAGAGGGTGGGGGACCTGCAGGCATTTTCGGTCGACGAATCGTGCCTTGAGTTTGGGCCGGCTGACTCCAGTGCAACACTGAGGCCCCGGCCCGGCTATGTGCCCAAGGTTCCTACCACGCCCTTCAGGGACCAGGTAGTGAGCCTGCAAGCGCTGCCCCTGGAGGAGGCAGACCCAGCCCTAGCTTTGCTCTGTCCTGTACGCGCACTGCGTCAGTACGTGGATAGAACTCAGAGCTTCAGGACCTCAGAACAGCTCTTTGTCTGTTACGGAGGACAGCAGAAGGGGAAGGCTGTCTCCAAGCAGAGGATGGCCCACTGGATAGTGGATGCCATCACCTTGGCCTACGAAGCACAAGGTGTGCCCTGCCCGCTCAGGTTGCGTGCTCACTCCACTAGGGGTGTCGCATCGTCCTGGGCGCTGGCTCGTGGTGCCTCGCTAGCAGACATCTGTAGAGCTGCGGGTTGGGCGACTCCCAACACGTTCGCTAGGTTTTATAGCCTACGTGTCGAACCGGTTTCCTCCTGTGTTCTCACCTCAAACGGGTAGTGGCACTGAGAGGGCCGGCTCAGAGTCGGCTTGCGGCGTCCTTACGCCTAATTCTCCAGAGAGTTCCTTAACCAGGCAAACCCTGTTGAGTCCTCCAGCACTCCGGCGTCCGGACACGGCGGAGCGTCCGGTGCCAGGCCTTCAGCCAATGAATTCTTGAAAACTGGTGCGAGGCTAGTGCCCATATGAGAGACCCTGTCGGGATCCCATATGTGTATTCCACGGTATTCTTATTAGAGCCGTGTTTCCCCTGGCGGACCACGTTCTGCCATCTCTAAAGATGCAGCCTGAGCCATCTCAGAGACTTCCATGTGCAAAAGGGCCCTCTGGGTTACTTCACATGTTTGAATGTCACTTAAACCCCCTTTGGGAGGAGGTGACTCCGCAGTGTGCCTCTTCCAAGTGGAAGGGCACGCTTCCCAGTGTTATCCTAGTCCTACTGTTTGGGTTGCTCAAGGAACACCAGTAGTTGACCTTCTCTGTGTAGAGCCCGGTCCTATCGTCTGCCTTATAGGAAGGGTCAGGAGCCCTACACAGGGCACTGGAAGGGGCAGCTCCTGTGGCGTTTTGGTAGGGATCCCAATTTCGTCGGTCATCCGACGTGACTCGGAGTGACCGACTGAAAGGGGAACGTCTCGGTTACGTATGTAACCCTCGTTCCCTGAAGGAGGGAACGGAGACGTCACGTCCCGTCGCCACAGTCGCTGTACCACCGCTGAGCTGCCGGGTCGCCGGCTCGGCTCCTCAGCGAAAACATAATTGATGCGGTGCATCAGCTGCCTCTTATGCTCACGCTGTGATCAGCGGCAGCTGGATGCAATAATCGCATGCCAATGTCCATTGGCTCGTTTAGTTACACTCGAAGTGGATTGGTCTCCCTGGCGAGATCCCAATTTCGTCGGTCATCCGACGTGACGTCTCCGTTCCCTCCTTCAGGGAACGAGGGTTACATACGTAACCGAGACGTTTTTCCTATCATCATAAATATATAAAGATTTACATCAAACATCATCAAAAGGCCAAAAAAAAGATAAAATAAGTTATATTTCCCAGCCCAAAAACATTTTTTGGAAACAAGCATTTCCTGCTAAGAGACCTTGAAGACGAGTGTTAAAGATGCACTGTGTAACTGAGATGAGCAGAGTGAAGGCTGATGTGTATGAGAGAGTCTCTAGAGACATGAATGAAGATGAGTCCTGACTGTATATAAATACCTCCTGCTCTTCCCAGGGCGACGAGGTCGTTCCATTTCATATGAGGCAGACATGGAGAGAGAAAGGTGTTGCTTTCAGTACAAACACTCACACATTTACACTGATGTAATGCCATGTGCAAACAGCATTTCAGAGATCACTGAGAGGAATAGTTCAGCCAAAAATGTGGATAAACACTTTAATTTGGGTCATTTTCCTAATGCACAATTATCATATTGCTTCAGAAGATATGAAAAACAGTGCATTCATTGTATGCAGTGTTATATTAGCATCTTAAAGATACTGTTACATTTGTTAATACTTTAAATTAGTGTTTTGTTTTTGTTTTTTAATTTCAGTAATTTTGTTGTTTTGTTTGTGTGTGTGTGTGTATATATATATAGTTTATTATTATTATTATTATTTCATTTTAGTTTTTATTTGTTTTAGTTATTTTAGTACACTAAATAAAAATGAGAAATGTTGCATTTGCAACAAGATGAAATAAAGTAAGTTTAAGGTCATTTTATATTTTATAATATTTTATTTCAGATAAAATAACAACATGTGGGTTTACGACAACATTAAAGGAAGTAAATAATGAAAAAAAATAATAATAATAATTAATTAATAATTTTGGGCTGAATTATTCTAATAATCATGATTTAGCACTGGGATTCCCAAACTTTTATGTCAGCCGACCCCTTGAGATTTTATTTATCTTTTATTTTATTTATTAGTTAGTTAGTTAGTTGATATGTTTAAAATTGGTTCTCGCCATGAACATAGCCAAAGGAATCTGACATGGTGCTAAAAAAGGAAAGAAAAAAGTTAACATTTTAGGTAATATTTCGATAGTTTAACAACACATTCACGTTGTTGGTCAGATGTCTAATGACATGCAAGTAAATAAATAAAATATTTAATCTTTATTATAAGTGTAATTTTATTTTGATTTTTATTTTAAAATTAATTTTAAAAATGTAAAAATTAATTTATTTTTTCATGTTTATAATTTAATTGGCTTTTCAAAAACCCCAGTTTGGGAAACCCTGGCTTAGCAAACTGACAAAAACAATGTGATTTTTGTTTTTGTTTTACGATGTCTTAAATTGACCTTATGATATGCCCTGCCTTAAAACATCACTGTGACCAGTCCTATATTACTGAAGGATCAATTCACATAACATAAAGATTTGGAAACACATGTGCAATGAAAAACCCATGGCTGAAAAGGTTCATTAAGAACGCACCATGTTCATGTCGATGCCGTTGGTGTAGGTCCAGGAGTGCTGGAAATACTCCTCCAGCCTCTGTCTGAGCGGGTTTGGGATCTGGTGGAATCGGATGAACTCTTTCACACGGAGCATCTGCATGTGGTACCGCGCCGTTCCTGAATACAGCCGCTGGATGATGGCAGAAACGTTCCCAAAAATGCTGGCGTACATCAAAGCTGGAGAGGACAGGACAGTGGCACACAGATGAAAGCTAATGCCAGGTACATTTTGTTTGCGGAGGCCAATTTAGATCAAATCAGCAGTGTTTCTTTCATATTATTATTAATATTATGCTTGATGTGTCTTTAAACAGCTATTTCTGATTTGATAGCTGTGTTTTAACTGTGCTGTCTGCTGAGGGATGATGGGATAGATTGCTGACCTTGGACCTGACTGGCATTCGTATGTCACATAGTTAAAGACCTTATAAATTATTTAATAATAATACAAAAGTACATTTTGAATCTGTCTGTCTGTATATCTATCCATCTAATTCAATATTGACTTAAGGGTTTTTGTGTATTGTGCATTTTTATTTACATGTATACAATAATGTAATGTAAGTAAAATGCACAGTGCACAAAAATATGTGATAAAATACTCAGTTTTGCATTAGATTTGAAATGGACTTCTTTCTTTCTTTCTTTTTCTTTCTTTCTTTCTTTCTTTCTTTCTTTCTTTCTTTCTTTCTTTCTTTCTTTCTTTCTTTCTTTCTTTCTTTATTCTCTTATTAAATATTTAGCGTATTATGCTTTTTCATTTAAATTGATTCTTAAATGACAGAAATGTAAATAAAAATTTATAGTGCATACAATAATAAATTAGTCTATTTTGAATTAGATTCCAAATGAATATTTATTTATTTATTTACTTACTTATTCAAAACTGACTGTCTAATTCAATAGTTTTGTGCATTATGCATTTTATACATAAATAGCAGAAATGTAAATAATTTTTTTTAAATAAAATTGTTGATTTTGAATTAGATTAGAAATGGATGTTTATTTTATTTATTTACTTACTTACCTGCATGCCTGCCTGTCAGCCAATAGGATTTAGTTATGTCGCAACTCTGAAACATGACTGGCTACTTGCAATTGCTAATCAAAGGTAGATGATATTAATATTTTATTAATAGTGATTAATATTTCATTAATATTTTCATTAGTTTTACTGTAAACATATTTTTTGTCAGCATTTAACAGAACACCAGCTGGACTAAATACCAACAGACATGGATTAAAGATGATGTAATGGAGTCTTTAAATGGAAAAGACAATAAACATATTGATATTCAGCATTGCTTCCAAGTATTAGAATTCATCTGCTAGATTGAAACGGAGATTAATTATATCAGGATGAATAGTTTACAGATGCCTGAATCTGCCATTTCAGAATCACTACAGTCATCTCAGGACATGCACGTCAACTGAATTTTACTCTCAAATTCATGAGGATACTCATTTAACATGTTTTCTTTTACCTTGTGAAGTTGTGCTACAGTATACCACCATTCAAAAGTTTGGGGATGGTTATGTTTTCTAAAAGAAGTCACCAAAGCTGTATTTATTTGATTAAAAATACAGTAAAAACAGACATATGTGAAATATTATTACAATTTAAAATAACTGTTTTCTATTGTAATATATCTATTTAAAGTGTAATTTATTTCTGTAATGCAAAGCTAGGGCAGTTCTGGCCTAATGGATAGAGAGTCGGACTTGTAACCCGAAGGTCGTGGGTTCCGGCAGGGATTGTAGGTGGGGGGAGTGAATAACCAGCACTGTCTCCACCCTCAATACCACGACTGAGGTGATACCCTTGAGCAAGGCACCGAACCCCCAACTGCTCCCCGGGTGCCGCAGCATTGGCTGCCCACTGCTCCAGGTGTATGTTCATTACTGTGTGTGTGCACTTGGATGGGTTAAATGCAGAGCACAAATTCCGAGTATGGGTCACCATACTTGGCCACACATCACTTCCCCCTCCCCCTTCCCCCTGAATTTTCATGATTCTCTGATCAATAGAAAGTTCAAAACAACAGCTTTTATGTGAAATAGTAATCTTTTGTAACGTTATAAATGCCTTTACTGTCACTTTTGATCAATTTAATGCTTCCTTGCTAAATAGCAAACTAAACGTTTGGATGGTAGTGTATATGTAAGGGATAATCAATGGCTAGTTGATTATCCCTTACATATACACTACCATATAATGTGATGTGATGTGTGTACGCAATGCAGGACGTGGAGGCAAAGAACCGCCCGACACGAAGCCGAGGGTGGTTGCCTCCGCGAAGTGCATTAAAATCCTTTAATGCACTGCTAGCCGTTGATTATCCCGCTTATTCCATGGTCATTTGCCAAGTTTTAAACAAGTTAAAACTTGTCTTGCTCTTTGCAGCGCAATATTTAAACGAATGGGTAAAAATGAGAGTTATTTTCGTCAGTTACGGCTTGTTAGCGCTAGCATTCTGCCCGCTTCAAATCAGACACAGAGATTAAATAGTGCGGTAAGACCACATTTATTTGAATGAATTATAGCATGTATTTCAATTAATTATCGATCGATCGATCGAGAGAGAGAGAGAGAGAGAGAGAGAGAGAGAGAGAGGACAGTTGTGTGTACCTGCTTGCTGCGTCTGCGCGTCTCTCTCTACAAACAATTACTTCAAAAAGAGCCATTTTATCACCTCGTTGCTAGGGAATATAATGTAGAGATCTAGTATCTGTCTTTTATTTTTGTAATAAAAATCGCGGGGAAGTGTTGAAAACAAGTTTATGTGTGTGTGCGCACAATTTGCGATCTCCTCTCTCTCTCTCTGTGTGTGTGCGCGAGCGAGCGAGCGAGTGATGTGTGTTGGTTAGTGTGCATCAATTAAAGCAGCGCATTAATATGGAACGGTGATTAAACTGACCTGGAACTACCTGTGCAGTTAAACGAATTTAATCAACACCTGCCAGCCAATCAGAATCGAGTATTCAGACAGACCATGGAATAAATTGCTTTTATTACGCAACATCATGCTTTTATTTTGTATATATTGTAGTGCTGTCAAACGATTAATCGCATCCAAAATAAAAGTTTTTCTTTACATATTATATGTGTGTATACTGTGTATATTTATGTATATATAAATACAAACACATGCATGTATATATTTAAGAAAAATATGTTGTTTATATATTAAATATATTTATATATAATATAAAATATAAGAATATAAATATATACGTTTAAATATTTTCAAAATATATACTGTATGTGTGTGTATTTATATATACATAATAAATATACACAGTACACACACACATATATTATGTAAACAACAACTTTTATTTTGGATGTGATTAATCGGGAATAATCGTTTGACAGCACTAATATATTGCCATTTTCACCCAAACATTACACTTTTGTCATTGTTTACTCACCATAATATTGTTGTTGTTTTTTCCATGGAAACGTTCTCCTTTTGTGTTTCTCATGAAAAATAACAACATATTGGTTTGGGATGTCATGAGGGTGAGTAAATGATGACAGAACTGTTAGTTTTGGAAGGATCGATCCCTTTAAGCTATCTGCATACATACAGTAGATGTTTTTCAGACTTACATCCGATGAGCATGACGCAGATGGAGAAGATCTTCTCAGAGTTGGTGTTTGGAGACACATTTCCAAAGCCCACGCTGGTCAGCGAGCTGAACGTGAAGTACAGCGCGGTCACGTATTTATCCTTGATGGTCGGCCCAGAGCAGTGCTCACTAGAGTTGCATCTCTTCCCGAGGGACACCTCGAGATTGTCGAGCCAGCCGATCTTATGCTCCAGGTACGGTTTCTCCACATTTCCAATGGCGTACCAGATGCAGGCCAGCCAATGGGCAATCAGAGCAAATATACACATGAGCAGCATGAGAACCGCCGCCCCGTATTCAGAGTAACGGTCCAGCTTCCTGGCCACACGAACCAGTCGGAGGAGCCGCGCCGTCTTCAACAGACCAATCAGAGTGGTCGTCTTGGGAAAGAGAGAAGGTGCACATTAGTAACATTGAAAACAGATTGGATTTTACTAAGAAAGACTGGCTAATACTCATTTGACTCATTTAGGCTGATTTTGGTTCTCTGTTGTTTTCTCATAGACTCCAAACCCTAGTGAACTGCATTTTAAGACCCAAAACAAAGGCTGTCCCAGAATTTAGGTGCAACCCAATCAAATACGCATAAAACAACCCGATACTCTAATAAGCGCATAAAAATGCATAGTACACAACAACAAAAATAGTCAATTTTAAAAGTGATTTCTATGTTTTTATCAGTATTAGTATTGTATGAAATATTTATCATTGACGTTTCTATTTTATTTGCAATATAAAGATGATGTTTGGACAACCATCCTGCTTAATGCATTACGATTGAATAAGAGAAAAAAAAATCCATCTAGAAAGGCAAACAAAATAGAAATATCAATGATCAATATACCTGTTTCATACAATGACAAAATATGAAAACAGTTTAATCTAATTTAAAAAAAAGAAAAAAAACAGTAGTTAGTTTAGTAAAAAAAAAAAAAAATGCAGTTACTGATTTTTTTGGATAGATTTTTTCTTATGGCTAATTGTAATGCATTTTGGGATTTTTTTTTTTTTCAAGAAGGATAGAGTTAATGCCTCAGAAGTTGTCTAAAAGATGTTTCTATGCAAATGATATATAAATGTCATTTAAATATTCATACAAATATGAAAAATACAGTATTGATTAAAACAGTTTTATTCTATTTCAAAACTGACAGTTTTATTATATATTTTGTATGATTTATGCATTTTGCATAAATGGAAATGTAAAAAAAAAAAAGAAAAAAAAAAAAGTCATAATTCATTATGGGATTGTTGTTCCAAGAAGGCTTTAAGTTGTCCAGATGATATCTTTTTGTTGCAAACAAACTAGAAATGTCAATGATATATTTCATACTATTATGAAAAATATTGATTAAACAGTTGAATTAATTCAAAATCAATAATTTTGCAAAATATTTTTTTTTTGTTTTTATTTTTATTTTTTATGGATTAAGTAGAAATGCAAATACATAAATAATAATAAATACATAAAAATACATAGTACACAAAACATTTAATAAAATAATCAATTTTGAATTTGATTTTTTTTTTTTTTTTTTTTGAAGGACTTCTTCCCTCTCAGCTCATCGCAATGCATTATGGGATTTTTTTTATTTCAAGAAGTATAAATGCCTTCGATGCTGTCTTTCGGTTGCAAACAACATAAAAATGTCAATGATAAATATTAATACAATGAAGAAACTGATATAAACTTTAATATGACTCAAAATTTTAATAATAATTTTGTGTACTATGCATTTTCATTTACATTTAGATTTCAGTGGAAATGTAAATAAAAATGCATAGTACACAAAATAAATAAATAGGTCAGTTTTGAATCAGATTTAAAATAGATTTTTGGATGATGATTTTGCCTCTTTGCAATATGGGATAGTTTTTCCTAGGAAGGATAAATGTAGTACTTTCATTCTACTGCAAACAAAAAGAAATATCAAAATTTTTCTTGCCGTAAAAATGGGCGCGGCCATTTGTAAATTCTATGGGTCTAGCTTTTGGTCTCATTCACGTCTAGCTATTTTTAGCTGTACAAAACAGTTCGTTTTGCTGCTTGATATTGAAAATTGGTGTGTCTTACAGTGTTATTTTAATGCATTATCTTAATTATGAACACACAGTTTTACCATTTACTGCACGTTGTTATTCTTCTCGTTATAAATCTATAACGGCTAATGAACCGGACGTCTCACCCATAGGCTTACTTCTGCATTGAAGAAAAAGGTGGATACTTTGTATCATTTATATAACACAGAGAACTGCTACCTATGAAGAGTGTTCTGAATCAGTCACTTATGAGGTTCCACTTCAGACTGCTGCCTATGTAGTCAGCTCACTAGGTTTTAGAACACAGCCATGGTCTTTTATAGCTTTAATTATCCACAGTTAAGTGTATCAGAAGAGCCGGAACACATTGTGTCCTAATACACCCAAAGCTCAGATCTGTAATGTCTATGCATGACTGCCACACTAATTAATATTTTGATAATCGTGTTTAATTTTAGCTCATTACACACTGCTGTGCCTGCTAACACCAGAGATCCATCTCATCAAAATTTCGCACCGCGAGGATAAAATAAACACCCGACATGAGAGACGTGGCTAATGAGTTTTAGCATACTGTATCTCGCCCAGCTCTCACGTTACCAAACTGAGGAGGAAAGAGATAAATCCTCATTTGCAGGTGAAATCAGTTCACTAGATGAAGACAAGGTCCCCACGAGCTGACAGCGGGCACCGTCTCATCCGAAACGGCTCCTTCAACATCTTCCCTCGTCCCCTGGTGGGAGATCATTTGTTTAGCTGGCAATTATTCAGTGGCCTCACAAAGCGAGGTTAGGACCCGGGCTGGGTATTTTTAGAATATGTCTTAATAGATGCGTCTGACAGCAATGCTTAGCATGCATACTAGCGCTGACAGCGTGTTAGCGAGCTAGCATGTGGAGCGAAGCACGTGGCTTTTTTGAGAAGTGCGGACACGGGCCCTGCTGCATCCGTCACGAGCGGCCCATTAGAAACTCATTAGCAGAGAATCACGCTTTTGAGTTATAGCTGGACATAGCGATAGGATGGACGCTCAATTATACTGACAGTTCATTAAGCTTGACCTCACACGACTGGCCTATACTTTAAATTCCAGTGTTTAAGTAGATGAGTAAAGTTTGAACACAAAATTTGATGTTGGTTGACAAAGCCTTGTCTCCAAGTTTAAAATGAGTTTTAAAAGCTTGAGAAGGTTTTACTGAAAGGTGAAAGTCAATAAAATGATACTAACATGTTTTAGCAGAATGCTAGCATGTTTTAACACGTTGATAGCATTATTTGGGATGCTGGCATCATGTTTCTAGTATGTTGCTAGCATGTTTATCATGATTTAGCACATTTCTGGTTTGTTGCTAGCATAGCACATTGCTACCATGTTTCTAATTAGTATCATCATGTTGCTTAGATGTTTTAGCATATTGTTACCATGATTTAGCATGTTTCTATCACAATTTAGGAGCTTGCTAGCACGTTTCTATTATCTTGTTGCTAAGATGTTTTAGCACGATGTTAACATGATTTATCATGTTGTTACCATGTTTCTGTCATGATTTAGTACATTGTTGACATGTTTCTATCATGTATTAGGCCTATGTTGCGAACATGATTGCAAAAATTGCTAGCATGTTATGTAATATGTAAAATTAACATGTTGCTAACATGAGTTAACATGTTGCTAGCTTGTTTCTATCATGATTTAGCATTTTGCTTGCATGTTTCTAACAGATTGCTAGCATGCACGTTTGTAGCATTTTTAGTATCTTGCTAACATGTTATGTCAGGCCATCATAATTATTCATCAAACACACACATTCTGCTGATGGTGTATACTGTTTGACATTAAAAGTGTGAGGCTATGTAAGTGCTGATAATTACAGATGTGTCATAAAAGCCTGTCAAATATGATTCAAGGGCTTGATTCAAGCTGTGGTCATCGCCGGTGTGGTCAAGCCCTTCATCTGAGTGCTGTAAATGAGATGCATCCTGTAGCCACCTGCCATCTGTCTGGCCTGGCTTATTCCCTAAGTAGTACACAAACATACACACACACTCACACACACACACACACATATCACGTTCTGACCACTGACCACAGATCAAATCCATC
Source organism: Spinibarbus caldwelli (assembly GCA_039654775.1). Lineage (NCBI taxonomy): Eukaryota > Metazoa > Chordata > Actinopteri > Cypriniformes > Cyprinidae > Spinibarbus > Spinibarbus caldwelli. Next base: position 4,018,100 of record CM077232.1, read on the forward strand.
TGTCTGACCGCAGAGGCATCAGTTGACCATGAAGCTCCCTCAGTGGCGCAGTCAGGGCTGCATTTGTGTAATGCAGAATGTCAGATTCTTAATAAAGACAAAAGCCTTTTAGTGTGCTCTCTCTCTCTCTCTCTCTCTCTCTCTCTCTCTATAAAAATATACACTGCATGCCATCAAATAATGACCTGCTGACATTTCCAGTGGGTCTTAATCTATAATTCCATTCTTTAATATTTTAAAAGCCGCTGTGTGTGTTTCTTGTCCTTAGGTTGTAAATGGCTCAGATGGAGTAGCTGTCACTGGAACGGACCACAGAGCGGCGAAATAATATGCTCCAATGTGCCAAGAGCTCATGATAGGCCATTGACGGACGTGCCCACATAAACAAGCGAGGAATCGAGCCAACCGGCGTGCCAGTGATTCAGCCTGTAAGCTGTTCAAACATCAGTTTTCTCTTTCCTCTCTCTCTCATCATAATCATTGACTCCCATTTGCTAAGCCGCTAATCCAAATAAATGGATTCAGAAATGAAGGCCATTCAAAAAAAGAGGGAAAAACAACATACAGTATATTCTGATACTGTAATCCCTGATTCACTGAACAGTTGTGCTTTCTGACCTCTGGAAAGCGCTGGATCTGATCTGATCTGTATAATGGACACGGTACAAACAAACAATTGAATAAATAAATGGGTAAACAGATAGTTTAGGTCTAAAAGGTCCTGTGAGATTGTTTTATGCAGACCCCTGTGTGTTAAAGGAATAGTTCATGCAAAAATGAAAAGTTGCTGAAAATGTACTCATCCCCGGGTCATAAGATGTAGATGAGTTTGTTTCTTCATTAGAACAGATTTGGAGAAATGTAGCATTTCTTCACTTGCTCACCAATGGATCCTCTGCAGTGAATGGGTGCCGTCAGAATGAGAGTCCAAACAGCTGATAAAAACATCACAGTACTTGACAAGTAATCTCCATTTTGATGTAAGAGATGTTATCACAATAATCCACAAGTAATCCACACCTCTCCAATCCATCAGTTAACATTTTGTGAAGCCAAAATGTTAACTGATGTGTTTATAAGAAACACTGAGACATTGTAACTTCAAACCGTTGCTTCTGACTAAAATATGAGTCCTCTATTCATAATAACACTTCCTCCAGTGAAAAAGTTGTCTCTGTTAAACCAGGAGAGAAATCTGCACAGATCAAGCACAATTTACAAGCTAAAACAGTCTAAAACAGTTCTGAACAAATATGTTGATATATTTTGATGTGACAGTCAACAGAGGATGGACTTTTTCAGTGGAGGAAGCATTACTATGGATTATGGACTCAAATTTTAGCCAGAAGTGACAGTTTAAAGTTGAAACGTTGATGGATTTGTTTCTTACAAACATGCAGCTTTTGGCTTCTCAAGATGTTAACTGACTGGAGTGATGTGAATTACTTGTGGATTATTGTGATGTTTTTATCAGCTGTTTGGACTCTCATTCTGACGGCACCCATTCACTGCAGAGGATCCACTGGTGAGCAAGTGAAGTAATGCTCCATTTCTCCAAACCTGTTCTGATGAAGAAACAAACTCATCTACACCTGAGGATGAGCAGATATTCAGCAAATTTTGATTTTAGGTGAACTATTCATTTACCTGCTTACCCCTAAATATGGCACACAAATCTTTTTTGGATGTTTTTTGGTTGTTTTCTTAAAGCACGTAGCCTAAAGTGTAGTTCCCCTTTCAGTCGGTCACTCCGAGTCACGTCGGATGACCGACGAAATTGGGATCTCGCCAGAGAGACCAATCCACTTCGAGTGTAACTAAACGAGCCAATGGACATTGGCATGCGATTATTGCATCCAGCTGCCGCTGATCACAGCGTGAGCATAAGAGGCAGCTGATGCACCGCATCAATTATCCTTTCGCTTCGGAGCCGAGCGGTAGTGAAGCTACTGCTCCCTTTCCCAAGAAGAGTGTTCTGTGAACGAGTGCGGGCGTTACGGTACAGCAGCGGTGGTCACGGTGTCCGGGAGAGCAGAATCATCTTCCCGCTGGCAGCCACACTTGGAGTGTGCGGTGGCCAAGCTCCCCTGCGTGCTTCAGCACCTCAAAAAAAGAGCATTCTAAGAGCAAATTTCTCTAAGAGAGTACACGGGTGATCGCGTCTTTTTAAAGATGTCTTATCACCCGTGCGCTTCTGGCTGTGGTCGCTTCCTGGCGCCTCAGGACGGTCACGATTGCTGCCTCACGTGTCTGGGCATTCAGCACGCTGAGGAGGCTTTCGTGGATGGCTCATGTTCTTCTTGTGGGGACATGACCATCTCGGAGTTGCGTCTTAGACTCCGCTATGTCAAACATGGCGGAGTCCCTCTGCCTCTGCCGCGGTCCAGCGTGCGCGCCGCTGGGTCCGGTGGGGGCAGAGGTGATCTGAGGATTACGGTGAGGGCTTCCCCAAGTGGAGCTCCTCGCCCCTCAAGCACTCCGCAGCCGGTGGAGCTGCCGAAGGAGCGTGCTGGGCCCTCTGCTCGGGGTGCACCAGGCGTCTCCTTCGGTGGTCCCCCTGACGACCAGATGTCGATCACTGCATCGGAGGGCGGGCCCTCTCTCTCCGGGGATGACGACTCGGCTGCGCTGCCCCCTTTGGGTGTGGTAGCGTTGTCCGAGCCAGACCCAGAGATGACGGCCATGCTTTCCCGGGCCGCCGAGAATGTCGGGCTCGTGTGGAATCCACCACCGCGTCCCGATCCTTCGAGGCTGGACGAGTGGTTTCTCGGTGGGGGTCGCGCTGGTTCTCAGCGCCCCCCTCCGGTGCCATTCTTCCCGGAAGTGCACGAGGAGCTGACAAGATCGTGGAGGGCACCTTTCACTGCCCAAAACAAATCTTGTAGTTCTTCCGCTCTCACCACCCTCGATGGTGGAGCCGCTTTGGGGTATGCGGGCATCCCCTCGGTGGAACGGTCTGTGGCCATGCAACTATGTCCAACAGCCGCTTCCACCCTGCGGGGTGATCCGTGTCTCCCCTCACGGGCCTCTAAGTATTCGTCAGGTCTAACTGGCAGTGCTTATAGAGCCTGTGGGGAGGCGGCTTCCGCCCTCCACGCTATGGCGTTGCTGCAGGTCCACCAGGCCAAAGCACTGAAAGACCTGCACGAGGGTGGTCACGACCTGGCGGTTCTACATGAGCTGCGCGCTGCGACGGACCTCGCGCTACGAGCGACGAAGGTGACCGCACAGTCTCTGGGTCGTGCGATGTCCACGTTAGTGGTCCAGGAGCGCCATCTCTGGCTGTGTCTTGCTGACATGAGAGAGCTGGAAAAGGTACAGTTCCTGAATGCTCCCGTGTCACAGACCGGCCTTTTCGGCGACGCTGTCGAGAGCTTTGCCCAGCAGTTCTCGGCAGCCCAGAAGCAGACTGAGGCGATCAAACACATCATGCGCCGGAGGAAACCTGCTGCTTCCACTCCGGCTGCAGCCCCTCAGCCTGCTCGTCGCCGTGGGCGCCCCCCTGCGGCCGCCCCCGCTCCCGCGCAGCCGCAGCAACCTTCCACCAGGCCGCGTCGTGGAGCCGGTCGCAGGCAGGACGCCCAGCCCGTCCAGGCCCCCGCCAAACCTGGCGGCAAGCGCAAGTGCAAGAGGCCCTGAGACGGGCGACCCAGAGATGGAGGAGACTGCTCTTCGGGAGATGGTGACCGCACCACTCCCTCCCCCGGTGGAGGGCCGGGTGGAGAATCCTGTGTTTCAGTTTGTTTTTGTTCCGCCGCTGGCCCAGCAGCCAGCGTTACCCAAAACATCAGTAAAAGAGCGGTTTCCTCAATCTCTGGGTCTCAAGAGGAGGAGAGTGGTGATCCGTGCATCACAGGATCGCTTCCCTCCTCCTCTCTCGCCAGCAGGCAGCAGGTGGTTGCCCAAGAGCACCCCTCCTGCCCATTCGTGGAACCAGGTAAGGGCAGTAGCACTCCATTCCCCGCTTCAAGTCGTCAAACGCCGGGCTGTCACAAGCCTCAAGCCGGGTTCCTGTGTCTCCTCCCACGCGAGGAGAAATCAGGTGAGTGCTACACTACACACCCAGACCCCGCCCCCTGCCGTCACAGGCCAGGCCGTCACAGGCCCTGGGGCCGGTCCCTGTGTTCCACCTCGCTGCCCCACCGCGGGCGCGTCGGTGGCCCCGTTGGTTCCACTGGTGCGGTCTCTCGGAGCCTGGTTAGCGCTCCCCAGCCCGTCCCGGTGGCTCCTGCGGACCATCAGACTCGGCTATGCGATTCAGTTCGCCCGGCGTCCCCCCAAGTTCAGGGGCATCCGGTTCACGTCAGTCAAAGCCGTCGATGCCCCTGTCTTGCTCGCGGAGATTGCAGTCCTACTGGCGAAGGATGCAATAGAGCCGGTCCCTCCAGCCGATATGAGGTCGGGGTTTTACAGCCCTTACTTCATTGTGCCCAAGAAAAGCGGTGGGTTACGACCGATCTTGGATCTGCGAGTTTTGAACCGTGCACTTCACAAGATGCCGTTCAAGATGTTGACGCAGAAACGCATTTTTGGATGCGTCCGTCCCCTAGATTGGTTTGCAGCGATCGACCTGAAGGACGCGTACTTTCATGTTTCGATTCTTCCGCGGCACAGGCCATTCCTGCGATTCGCGTTCGAAGGTCGGGCATATCAGTACAAGGTCCTGCCCTTCGGGCTGTCCCTCTCGCCTCGTGTCTTCACCAAAGTCGCAGAGGCGGCCCTTGTTCCCCTGAGAGAACAGGGTGTGCGCATTCTCAACTACCTCGACGACTGGCTCATACTTGCACAGTCTCGAGAGCTGTTGTGCGCACACAGGGACCTGGTGCTCAGGCACCTCAGCCAGTTGGGCCTTCGGGTCAATTGGGAAAAGAGCAAACTCGTGCCAACGCAGAGGATCTCTTTTCTCGGCATGGAGTTGGATTCGGTCAACCAGACAGCACGCCTCACCCAGGAACGTGCTCAGTCGGTGCTGAACTGCCTCAAGACCTTATCAGGCAGGACAGCGGTCCCACTGAAACTCTTTCAGAGGCTCCTGGGGCATATGGCTGCAGCTGCGGCCATAGTTCCGCTCGGTCTGCTCCATATGAGACCGCTTCAGCACTGGCTCCATGGCCGAATCCCGAGGTGGGCGTGGAAACGCGGTACTCACCGGGTTCAGATTACACCGGCCTGCCGCAAGACCTTCAGCCCGTGGTCAGATCCTTCGTTCCTTCGGGCAGGAGTGCCCCTGGAGCAGGTATCCAGGCATGCTGTGGTATTCACGGATGCCTCGGCCACCGGCTGGGGTGCCACGTACAACGGGCACGCAGTATCAGGGGTTTGGACGGGCCCCCTTCTGCGTTGGCATATCAATTGCCTCGAGTTGCTGGCAGTACGCCTTGCCCTGTGCCGCCTCAGAGGGCGCCTTCGGGGCAGGGACGTTCTGGTCCGTACGGACAACACTGCGACCGTTGCCTATATCAACCGGCAAGGCGGTTTGCGCTCCCGTCGCATGTCGCAACTCGCCCGCCACCTCCTCCTCTGGAGTCAGAAGCATCTGAGGTCCCTTCGTGCCATCCACATCCCAGGAGCGTTCAATCAGGTGGCCGACGAGCTGTCTCGAGCGGCACTTCCTGGGGAGTGGAGACTCCATCCCCAGGCGGTCCAGCTGATTTGGAGTCGGTTCGGAGTTGCTCAGGTAGACCTGTTTGCATCTCCAGAAACCACCCACTGCCAGTGGTTCTACTCCCTGTCCGAGGCAACGCTCGGCACGGATGCACTGGCACACAGCTGGCCCCAGGGCTTGCGCAAGTATGCGTTTCCCCCAGTGAGCCTGCTAGCACAGACATTGTGCAAGATCAGGGAGGACGAGGAGCAGGTCCTGTTAGTGGCTCCATATTGGCCCAACAGGACCTGGTTCCCGGAACTCATGCTCCTCGCGACAGCCCCTCCCTGGCCGATTCCTCTGAGGAAGGATCTGCTTTCTCAGAGACGGGGCACCCTCTGGCACCCGCGTCCAGACTTGTGGAAACTTCATGTGTGGTCCCTGGACGGGACGCGGAGGTTCTAGGTGACCTGCCCCAGGAGGTAGCGCTCACTATCGCTTCAGCACGAGCACCGTCCACAAGACGGGCCTATGCGCTGAAGTGGAACCTGTTCGTCGAATGGTGTTCCTCTTACCAGGAGGACCCCCGGAGATGTTCGATCAGAGCCGTGCTTTCCTTTTTGCAACAAGGGTTGGAGCGTAGGCTGTCCCCCTCCACCCTTAAAGTATATGTTGCTGCTATTTCTGCCCACCACGACCCCATAGAGGGGAGGTCGGTGGGGAAGCACGATCTGGTCGTCAGGTTTCTTAGGGGGGCCAGGAGGTTAAATCCTCCGAGGCCTCCCTCCCTTCCCTCTTGGGATTTGGCTTTGGTGCTAAGAGCCCTACAAACTGCCCCCTTTGAGCCATTGCAGTCAGTCGAGTTGAAGTTTCTTTCTATGAAAACCCTACTCCTGACTGCATTGGCCTCAATCAAGAGGGTGGGGGACCTGCAGGCATTTTCGGTCGACGAGTCGTGCCTTGAGTTTGGGCCGGCTGACTCCAGTGCAACACTGAGGCCCCGGCCCGGCTATGTGCCCAAGGTTCCTACCACGCCCTTCAGGGACCAGGTAGTGAGCCTGCAAGCGCTGCCCCTGGAGGAGGCAGACCCAGCCCTAGCTTTGCTCTGTCCTGTACGCGCACTGCGTCAGTACGTGGATAGAACTCAGAGCTTCAGGACCTCAGAACAGCTCTTTGTCTGTTACGGAGGACAGCAGAAGGGGAAGGCTGTCTCCAAGCAGAGGATGGCCCACTGGATAGTGGATGCCATCACCTTGGCCTATGAAGCACAAGGTGTGCCCTGCCCGCTCAGGTTGCGTGCTCACTCCACTAGGGGTGTCGCATCGTCCTGGGCGCTGGCTCGTGGTGCCTCGCTAGCAGACATCTGTAGAGCTGCGGGTTGGGCGACTCCCAACACGTTCGCTAGGTTTTATAGCCTACGTGTCGAACCGGTTTCCTCCTGTGTTCTCACCTCAAACGGGTAGTGGCACTGAGAGGGCCGGCTCAGAGTCGGCTTGCGGCGTCCTTACGCCTAAATTCTCCAGAGAGTTCCTTAACCAGGCAAACCCTGTTGAGTCCTCCAGCACTCCGGCGTCCGGACACGGCGGAGCGTCCGGCGCCAGGCCTTCAGCCAATGAATTCTTGAAATCTGGTGCGAGGCTAGTGCCCATATGAGAGACCCTGTCGGGATCCCATATGTGTATTCCACGGTATTCTTATTAGAGCCGTGTTTCCCCTGGCGGACCACGTTCTGCCATCTCTAAAGATGCAGCCTGAGCCATCTCAGAGACTTCCATGTGCAAAAGGGCCCTCTGGGTTACTTCACATGTTTGAATGTCACTTAAACCCCCTTTGGGAGGAGGTGACTCCGCAGTGTGCCTCTTCCAAGTGGAAGGGCACGCTTCCCAGTGTTATCCTAGTCCTACTGTTTGGGTTACTCAAGGAACACCAGTAGTTGACCTTCTCTGTGTAGAGCCCGGTCCTATCGTCTGCCTTATAGGAAGGGTCAGGAGCCCTACACAGGGCCCCTGGAAGGGGCAGCTCCTGTGGCGCTTTGGTAGGGATCCCAATTTCGTCGGTCATCCGACGTGACTCGGAGTGACCGACTGAAAGGGGAACGTCTCGGTTACGTATGTAACCCTCGTTCCCTGAAGGAGGGAACGGAGACGTCACGTCCCGTCGCCACAGTCGCTGTACCACCGCTGAGCTGTCGGGTCGCCGGCTCGGCTCCTCAGCGAAAACATAATTGATGCGGTGCATCAGCTGCCTCTTATGCTCACGCTGTGATCAGCGGCAGCTGGATGCAATAATCGCATGCCAATGTCCATTGGCTCGTTTAGTTACACTCGAAGTGGATTGGTCTCTCTGGCGAGATCCCAATTTCGTCGGTCATCCGACGTGACGTCTCCGTTCCCTCCTTCAGGGAACGAGGGTTACATACGTAACCGAGACGTTTTTTTAGTTCCAAATGTTTTTGTATCTCTAATAACTGATGGTTATTGCAACACCAAGGTCATGGATTTGATTTCTAATGAACATGCATAATGATAAAATCCCAGATATATTTAATGCATTGTGAGTTGTTTTGGATAAAAGCATCTGCCAAATGCATGCACTGCCCTTCCAGAGTTTGAAAAGATTTGGAAAGATTCTTACTTTTGTTCATCAAGGACAAATTAAATGAATCAAAAGTAATAGTAGACATTTATAAAAGTTTTCTATTTCATATAAATGTTTTTCTTTTTAACGTTCTAAAAATTCTGACATAAACATATCATGGTTTCTACAAAAATATGAAGCAACACAACTGTTTTCAACAGAAATATTTTTTGAGCAGCAAATCAGCATATTAGAATGATTTCTGAAGGATTATGTGACACTGAAGACTGGAGTAATGATGCTGAAAATTCAGCTTTGCATCACAGGATTAAATTACGTTTTAAAATATATTCAAATCGAAAACAGCTATTTTAAATTGCAATAATATTCCACAATATTACAGTTTTTACTGTATTTTTAATTAAATAAATGCAACCTTGATGAGCAAAAGAGACCTTTTTCAAAAACATTAAAAAATATTACCAACTCCAAACTTTGAATATACAGTAGGCCTAATGCACAAATGCAAGCATAATTGCAACTTCACTGACAACAGCATAGAGGCCTGTTTGCTCACATCTGCTGCACAATTTGGGTGCATTTGTGTGCACTAACTGCATAATTGTGCCAACATGAAGGCGAACACCACCTGGTGAGTGGTAATTTGAGTTTGAGATCCCTAGATTAGACCGGCAGCCAAGTGCAGAAGGAAGTAGATTAAGTTCTGGCGTGACTTACATCATCTGATCCTGATCCAAATATGAGCAGGTCGAAGGGAATGGCCGCCACTATGTCTATAAGGAACCAGCCCTTGAAGTAATGGATGGCGATCTTCCCCGGATGGCTCACCACCTCCTCGTTCAAGTTCACGTAGGTGGTGCGAAAGTTTATGAGGATGTCGATGATGAACATGATGTCCACCATTAAGTCCACGACGTTGAGAGGGCTGCAGGAATAGCCACATTCCCGTCTTTTATGCTCCTCGCTGTCGTTGAGCAGGAAGGCAGCAGAGTACGGGGTGAGAATGGCGGTGTAAATCACCAGCAGCAGGATGAGCCAGTCCCACACCGCTTTGAACGGGCTGTAGTGCAGGATGGTGAACTTATCCATGCGTGGAGCCTGGAGCATGTATTCTGGAAGCACGTCGGCACCCAGCGACAACACCTGGAATGAGAGAGGCAGGCAAAAACGTGAGTATTGAACGGTGCATGTGTCACAGGTCTGTCCTGATAGAGACCGTCTGGAAAAAACCTGCCAAACCAGTGGAGAATCACTTCTGCAAATAATTCAGCAACTAATGCAGATGGAATGAAGTTGTTTTTTAGAGCAATAACTCCTTTTTATTAGTAAAATATTAGCAAAATATTTATTTTTATTATTATAAACTCTATTATAATTTGGATAATAATAATAATAATAATAATAATAATAGCAGAAAGAAGTTGAATAAGGTAAAATTTTAAACAGTTTGTTTGTTTATTTTACAATTGTTGAGTAGTGTATCATTTTCAGTATTAATTAATTTATTCATTCATTTATTCATTCATTCATGCAGTTATAACAATAATACTAACAGAAAGGAGCTGAATAATGTATATTTTGTAACTTATTTTTGCAGATTTAGCAGATAAAAAATACTGAGTAATGTTTAATTTTTCAGTTTATTGATTTATTTTTACAATTTAACAGATAAATATGTTGCCATGTTTAATTTTTCACTGTTTTTTAAATTTATTTTTACAGTTTTAATAAATAAAATTGTTGAGAAATGAATAATTTACACGGTTTATTTTTTTACAGTTTTAACAATTGTTTATTTTTACAGTTATAATAATAATAATAATAATAATAATAATAATAACAGAAAGAGGTTGAGTAATGTATAATTTTCCATTGTTTATTATTTATTTGTTTATTTTTACAGTTTAACAGATAAAGAAGTTGAGCAATGTATAACTTTTAATTTTTTTTATTAATTTATTTTTTTTCATTTATTCGTTCGTTCGTTCGTTCGTTCGTTCGTTCGTTCGTTCGTTCATTCATTCATTCATTCATTCATTCATTCATTCATTCATTCATTCAAACTTCTCCAATGTAAAAATACTACCATGTCAATAGTACTATATAAAACTTTGTTTTAGCTGTAATTTTTCAGTTTGGTTTCAGAAACTATAGGGTACTGCTGATGATATTAAATCTGAAACAGTGATGCTGTTTGATGGTGAAAAAATGTAAAATTAAATAAATAAAGAAAGAAAGAAATAATAATAATGCTGATTTGTGCAGTTGAGATCCAAACATAGCTGGATTATTAAAAATCTCTCCCAATAATAGTTGATATTGCATTAGTTGACAGCTGTCAGTCACACATCCACAGGCCCATCATCATAATGCAGTATGTGACAGTTTAACCACACCGCACATATTTCCCCACAGTTGTCATTTATTTCTTTCTGGCTGATGCAATATTTCATGGAAAGCACCGGCACAACTGAGTTCTTCACATTTCATAAGCGCAGCATGTCAGGGAGCCTCAGAGCATGACATAAATATTCATTTATTTCTCTATAGTTGCACAGCAGCAGCCGTCTCTGCTGTCACAAACGCTCACATTACATATAGCTTTCTGGATTATAAAGTCTAGTTGTCATGCATCTCAGGTTGTTTCTGAAGTTATCAGAGTGCTCTGCTCAAGGACAAAACGCTGCACAACGCTTCACAAAATCTCCTTTTTCACATACTGAAATATGAAATACGCTATTCATGTAACCGGATGTCCTTTGCCTTAATGCAATTCATGAAGCGGAGGGTTCAGAATCTAAATTCTGATTCTTACAGCAATGGAATTTACTTTTATATTACTATTTTAGCAATACTGAAAGTTAAAATAACAAAGGTAAAAAATTTAATTATAAACAGACACTAATTTTTATATGACCATTCTTTTTGTTGTTATATATTATTATATAGTATCTTACAGTACCTACATCCTACTTTTTTATTGAATGTTGTATTGGATGAAAGTGTGTTAAATGAATAAATGTAAAATCAATAAAATATATAATACAATAAAATCTTATTGTATTATAAAATTCTGATTACATTTTTAAATGTCTCTGATAATCTAATAAAGTACCAGAATTGTATTTTTTTTTTCTTAACAATGATAACAAAAACTATTTTAAAATCAAACATGAAGATATATTAATTGGCTTATTCTTGATTTTTAACTATGTTTATCCATTTCAAACCCGTATGTAATGTAGTTTGTGTTGTATATTTTATCTTAAAATAAAAATAAAATAAAAAATCAATAAAAACTTTCCATCACACAGTTTTTTTTTTTCCCCCACAAAATAAGAACGCAGGTTTACCTAATGCGAAATTATTTAAATTACAATCTGCACAGGAGTGGAAAAATATGTTCAAATATTCCATTTAATGTCAAAGAACTTTCCAAAATAAGCAAAATAAGCTCTTTGTTTTACAAAATCTGCCATTTTCTGTCATTTGGATGCAAGTAAAACACCACGGATGTAGCAGAAAACAACTGGCTCATGTTTTGTATTTTTTTCTGTCACTTCCGTCAATAATTCTAACCTTGAAATCAGGATTAGGCAAAAAAATAATGTCTCGGAATCATTCATACATGTAAATATCAGCCGAGAATTGAACAAATAGTTGTAACTTCAGTTGTAATTCAGACAGGAATCATGCTATTGTGTCGGTTTTTCTGCTAATTAAGGGAAAATACAACACTTAGCCACCTTACAAATGGTTTTCATAAGCAAAAATGCTACGAAATACATCATATTTTGTGAGAAAGCGACTTAAGTAAAACAGACACTATTTTTGGAATCAGCGCCTCAAAATTACTAAGAAGCAAGTATTGAATTTCATTCAGTAAAATCATGAAAATCTGTGTTATTTGCATTGTGCATTGTTTTCTGCTGTCTGTGACTCTCAGAGCTTGAATAGAAAGATCTCACGATAAGCAGTAACACATGGCTTTCCTTTGCACTACAAAGGACTCAACCAGGGTTTCATTTCACTATTTTGCAAAGCCATTGAACAGCAGAAGTAAAAGCATTAGGATGATAATCACCTGTAATCCAGCAGCGTGTGTGTAATTGAGCTCTGAATGAACACACACACACCTTACTGCAGGATTTAACCACCTTTGACAGTCAGCAAATGAGGCGTCTTTTCCTGATAAATACTTTATTAGAAATTATGACGGCAGCAGCACTGATCAGCAGTGCAAGTCGATTTTTCTCTCTCTTTCTCTTCTAAGAAAGTGATAAATTATATATCTTTTTCTCTCGCAGGCTCTCACGTGTCCAGGCAGGTCGGGGAAGGTAATGTGAGAATCGCTCAGTGAACGAGTCGACGACTCTGAAGTGAGGACTCGTGTCGTTTGGATGGGCTGTCATCCACTTCCTTCACGGCTGGTCAGGAGACGAAGGTTTGAGCCAGTAACTGTGTGTTACGGACTTACAGCGCCGTGACTTTGACTTTCACTGAAGGGTATTTACAAAAGTCACTAACCTTGAAGCACTGCTTACACAGGCAGCTGTCTTCCTAGACAGCATCCTAACTGAAATGACACCTAATAAGTGACTTATTTAGAAGGTGGCTGCAAATGTATTATTTGATTTTGATGTTAACATGTTGTTAAGCTATAAGCCTAAAATGCACATACAAATATTGGGTAAAATAGCCCATTTTAATTTTTTACAATTTTTATTTATTTCATTTTTTTTTTTTAAGAAGTCTCTTTTGCTTATGAAGACTGCAGTAAAAAAAATACAGAAAAAAATTTAATATTGTGAAATATTATTACAATTTAAAATACGCATTCTCCGTTTGAACATATGTTAAAATATAATTTATTCCAATGATGAAAAGCTGAATTTTTCACCATCATTACTATCATCACATGATCCTTCAGAAATCATTCTATTATGCTGATTGGCTGCTCAAAAAATATAGAAATAGAAAGAACAGCGTTGATTTGAAATAGAAATCTTTTGACACATTATAAATGTCTTTACTGTCGCTTTTGATCAATATAAACCATCCTTGCTTAATAAAACTATAAATTTTTACAAAAAAAATTAAAAATAAATAAAAATCTTACTGACCCCAACATTTTTTGAATGGTAGTCTGTTTATTATTAACATTTCTATTCCATTGTCCACCATGTGGCATACATTTTTGAGATTTTTCTGTGAAAAACACTCGCAATGCTGCCTGAAAGTAGTCATACTTTTAGAAACATGCCTTATAAATGCTGTCTAGCTAGGCGGCTTGCTAGTTTTTGGAACAGATCTAGTGTGCAAACACATCCAGTTTCATGGATTAAAGGGCAAGTTCAATTTACACTCGAGTCTCTCACACAGCGACTGTCGCAGTGCTACTGAATTGTGTTTTGCCAATATTTGGAGATCCATTTCCCAGAGGTGGTAGAAAATCCATCTTCATGCTCGGATGCTCTTTTGATGCATTTCAGTGTCACAAAAAGATGCTAAATATGGTTGAGGTACGGTGCGAGGATGTGACACATGGACTCTGAATAATTACTGCTGGTTGCTCTGTATTCTTGCTCTCGTCTTAATATCCCTGAGGTTAAGTGCTATCCTCATTAGCATTTATTTGCATACACATGTCTGTTAGCATCATTTAATGTTGTGCAGGAGAATTTGTTACTGCTTGTTTGTGCTCGTTCACAAGATTATTGGATTTCCAATGGAATCATGAAGCACTTGACACGTGCAATATTTCAAACAGATTACGCTCGCGACACATTGATTAACTCAAACTCCATAGAGGAGAAATAGAGCAAAAGCACATCCTCACCTGAGGGTCTTATTGAGAAGCATGAAGCCAAAACAACCGATTTTACTCTGCTAAATCAATGTGAACCATTCATAACCCAGGGAGTCTGTGTAATATCCATCTGTTAGCATTCACATTCATTTATTTCATGCTTTTAAGAGCCCTTTGAAAATATTGGGGACTAGTATATATATTATTATTAAAGCTATACTATTCAAAAGTTTGGGGTCACTATGTTTCTTTTAATAATTTTATTCGGCAAGGGCACATTAAACTGATCAAAACTGACAGTAAAGACATTTATAATGTTACAAAAGATTTCTATTTCAAACAAATACTGTTCTTTTGAACTTTATATTTATCAAAGTATGTATAAAAATATATTTTAACATTTAACTTTCACTCAACATTTAACATTCTATCTATCTATCTATCTCTCTATACACAGAGAGAGAGAGAGAGAGAGAGAGAGAGAGAGAGAGAGACAGAAATTATTTTTTTAAGCAAGGATGCATTAAATTGTTCAAAAGTGACAGTAAAGGATAAGGATTTCCATTTCAAATAAATGCTATTCTTTTGAAATTTCTATTCTTTAAAGAATCCTGAAAAAAAACATTTATCAGTTTCCACAAAAAATATAAAGCAACACAACTATTTAAAACATTGATAATAATCAGAAATGTATCTTGATCAGCAAATCAGCAATTGATTTCTGAAGGATCATGTGACCCTGAAGACTGCAGTAATGATGCTGAAAATACAGCTTTGATCACAGGAATAAATTACATTTTATAATATATTCAAATAGAAAACAGTTTTGTACATTTCAAAATCACAAAATTACTGTTTTTATTGTTTTTTTTTTTGTTTGTTTGTTTTGTTTTGTTTTGTTCAAACTTGGTGAACATTTTTGTCTTTGGAGTAACGTGCACTAAGGAATTGTTCACAATAAGGCCAGAAACATGCATAAATTAAGTAAATAGGGTCACTTTTGCGTTGACGTTGACATATTCACACCATCACACTTCAGTCTTACCTGTGTGACCTTCTCCGTGACGTTGTGTGTTCTGTCCTTGACCTTCGGTGCGATGATGGTTTTCTCTGAGGAAGGAGAGGAAGGCGCTTTCTTATCGTTGGATTCAGAGAAGTTGAGTGCGATGAGCGGGATCTTGTTGATGGTGCTGTATTTGTTCAGATTGGAGTCTGAGGTGGATCCCAGCAGACTGGACTTCAGATGGTTGAACGGACCTGAAGGTAAAGAGTAAAGAAGAGCCTGTGAATATCACAGATTATGTTTTCTCGTTCATCTTGCAAAAGGCTGGGTGATACAGCTAATATTCTTAATATATACCTGGTGATATAATTCTGGTGATATGCAGCATTTTGGATATTACTCGTGTCTTTTTGGCCATTAAACTCTTAGTTCACGTATTTACTCACCATGTCATTCCAAACCTGTATGAACTAGGTAAGTAAACAAGGACAAAACTTTCACTTTTGGAAAACCCATTTCATTAGACTAGTTTCACAGTCCGCTGTCATGGAGTGTGCATGAGAATATTCAGAAAAGGGTGTTTAATGGTGTAGAAAAACTAAAACAAAATTAGATTAATTTCTGTTTTTCTGATTCATTGTCCATTTCAATGAATCAATTAAAAATTATTGATTTGTGACATCACAATGTTCATAAATTTCTCTATACAACATTATATATTTTCAAATGTTTTAAGAAAAATTATATGCAGGTAAATATTGCTTTTAATAATATTTAAATTTAAATAATATTTTAATTATTATTATTATTTATTAAATTATTTAAAAATACTTTAACATTTTAATATTAAATAAAAAATATTAATATTAAAATACATTGCGTAAAAAAAGTCAATCTAAAATCGTTAAATTTAAAAACAAAATGACAATTTAAGGCATTACAGAGCAAATACTTAACTATCATAAGAAAAATAAAATTAAAAATGTGTAATATATTAGTTATATCCCACAGGCTTGATCTTGCCTTGAATAGCTGAATACATATTGTTTGCAAAAATTAAATAAATATTTATAAATTTTTATATTAAATAAAAATATTTAAAATGTATTTTAAAAAAATTTAAGGCATTTCAGGGAAAATGCTTATATATCATAAGATAATTAATATTTGTTACATATCCCTGCCTTGCATATTTGAAAACAGTACATATTGTTTGCTTAGCCTAATGAACCATTTGAGTGAAACTCATCAGTGTTGAATTAAAATACCATCATCTAAACTGTAGATGTGAGAGTTTACTGAAAGAATCAGGATTTTTAGTGCATGTCAAGCTTGCCATAACCATCATCATCCATGCTTGAAGCAAACATATGCAATTCTGTAAGCATCCATTAGCAATCAATTAAAATCATGTGCAATGTAAAAGAAAAGTGATAAATAGCAGTAACGCACAGCCTCTCTTGGCATACAGCTTTAATTCAAACTCTGATTAGAGAAATGTCCTCCAGAACTGAAAGAGGCTGTGCTGGTTGACAGCTGATGGAAGTCATTCAGCATGCAGCATTGATCTGCTGTCCCGATGCATCAGTCCCGGTCAATGGGACGTGAAGAAGAACTGCCTGTACAAGTCTGAATCACAACCACCTCAATGCAGGAAGGTCCAGACTAGAGCTTTATTGAAAAAGCAGCAAAAGTTCTGTATGATCTAATCAAGACATCTATAACAGCTGAGAGGAGAAATCAGGCTGAAAATGGATAATCACGACACGACACGGCATGACGTCCCAGACACTCTGATGATGCTCTGATCTAAAATCTGAATGCGCTTTTGAGCAAAGATAACAGGTTTGATCTCGATTTTTTAAGTATGTTGAGTTAACCAGTCTAAGTTGTGATTATAACTGGGGTGTCAAAATTTATTTTATGCTGAAAACTGGACCTAAAGCTTGCGGTATTCATGGAAAAAAACACGATCTTCTGAGTTTAGAGGCTGCTTCTATATAAAGACAAGTTCGGCATAAAAAGTGTTTTCATTTACAGACTGGCTTTTCTCTCAAATTCAGAAAGCATAGACTTATTTTATGATTATGATTATACAAACATCAAGGTTATTATAACTAAAACTAAAACCTTAAAAATACATTTGAAATAAAATAGATATTACCTGAAATTATTTTTCTCATTTTCATTTAATTTAAGTCAAAGCTCTAAAATAACTAAAACTAAAATGGACATAACAAATTAATAAAAACTATATACAGACTTTACAAAAAAAACTAAACAAAATTACTAAAAATTAAACTAAAATCAAAATGAAATGAAAACTGGAAAATAAAAATAAATTAAATAACATTTAAATGAAATAAAAATGAATTTAAAATGTTACTAAAACCTATAATCTCAATCTCAGTGATACTAAAATAACACTGATAAACATTAAATTCATTTTTTTTGTATCTGCACATGTAACATATTATTGCTTTGAGCAAATCATAATTCACAAAATGATAAATAATCAATATATTATTCACTGAAAAAAGTTTGGTGTAGAAACAATTTTTCAAAATTGTGTCATTTTATAATGAATAGCAAGTGTTTTTATTTATTTATTTATTTTTTTATTAAATAATTATTGCTCTCAAATCATCGCACAGGCCGGATTGGACTCGTTTGTGGACTGAATCGTGTTTTTAACACTCCTCACTGATGTTACAGGTGACAATAATATGAAATGACTGTGAACCTGCTGTGCGTTTTAAGCATGCAGAAGCAGCCAGAGACAGTTCTTATGCATTCCCACAGAATACAGCGTTACCTTTCGAACCACTTCCGTGGTCTAAAATGGAGGAGTATAGAGATTAGAAAAAGAAAATGAGGAAATGTGCCCAAGTTCTTTGAAGAAGACATTTAATTCTTTTAAAGCTGATGAGTGCCAGTAGTGGATAATTTCATATTTTGGTCCTTTAAAATGAAACTCTAAATTGAAAATATCAACAAAACAGGGCAGGCAGAAGGTCATTAATTATGATGCCATTATAATTGCCATTTCTTGCTGTTAGATGTGATTATCATTCATCAATAAAAGCAATGAAATCACTACACTGGAAAATTATACATTCCTGTCTACATTAATCGTGCAAATAATGCAGAAACTAATGCGCATTATGACGGTTGAGTTAATCAATTGCACAGCTCAAATGCACTTTGTATTTCAAACAAGGTTTATTTCAGAGTAAAGAAAATTTCTCGATTTCTCGAAAGAAGTATTTCTTGACTTTTTATTTTATTTTATTTATCAGAAATTGAGAAATACTTGAAGGATGTTTTTTATTTATTTTATTTTATGTTATTTATTAGGGCTGTTATTATGACTAATATGCTGTTAAACATACTCCTTTTATTTAAAGAGACCACAACTGTTTGGTTTTATATGTGCTGTTGTGATTTTAAACAACAACATTATACATTATATTATAAATAATATTTTTTTATATTAATTTAAGATAATGTTGTTCTTTTAAACAAGAAAAAGAAAAAAAAATGATTTAACTAAAAAAAAAAACATTATTTTTTATTATTTTTTTATTTTACAGGAATAACTTGTATTTTAATATATACTAAAAATATTATAATATAATATAAAGTAAGTTTTAGTCCTCA
This sequence comes from Spinibarbus caldwelli, assembly GCA_039654775.1. Lineage (NCBI taxonomy): Eukaryota > Metazoa > Chordata > Actinopteri > Cypriniformes > Cyprinidae > Spinibarbus > Spinibarbus caldwelli. Next base: position 4,036,754 of record CM077232.1, read on the forward strand.
CCTTCACTTGCGTGTCTGTCTGTAAACAGGCGTTTGGAGTTGGCGCTCAGTCCTTCGATGTCGTGAACGGAGGAGGCCCGTCTCCTGCTGCACACGCTGTCTCTGGAGAGGGACTGGGCCAGGCAGGTGCTGGACTGTGCTTGAGACGGACTGGGCCGGTCCCAGGGCAGCTTGGGCGACGAGTGGTCGAGGGGTACAGATGCGCTGACCGGGGACGAGTGAGGGCTAGAGCTGATGAGCGCTCGCGTGTCGTTGGCATCCGCTGGACTCGAACCGTCCTTGGTGGGCGATCGGACGTCCATCACGGCCGCAGAGTCATCACTGGCCCTGGGTGAGTCCACCATCACTGAGTCTGGATCGTCCTGCGGGAGACACTGCTTGCTGGCGCCCAACAGCGTCAAGGCTGGCAGACGGAAGCGGAAGAATCTTCCTTTTCCTGGAGGTATTTCAAAAAAGAATTTATTATTATTTATTTTTCTCTCACAGAAAAATATTGATTTATTTTATTTTCTTTTAGTTATTTATTAGGGCTGCATATATAAGAAATTATATATAAAATTAATAATTAATAATACACACACTTGAAGGGTATGTTTTATTTAATTTTATTTATTATTTTATTAGGGTTGTTATTATAACTAATATGCTGTTATAAACAAATTAATTTAAAATTTCAAGCCATCAAGTATTTCTCAGTTTCCAATTTTTTTTTTCACTTTTATTTAATATTTTTATTTTTATTTTACTTTTATTGTAATTTTATTTTCTTTTATTTATGAGAAACTGAGAAATACTTGAAGGCTGTTTTTTATTTTATTTTATTTATGAGAAATTGAGAAATACTTGAAGGATGTTTTAAATATTTTTTTTTATTTTATTTTATTTATTAAGGCTGTTATTATTATTATTATTATTATTATTATTATTATTATTATTATTATTATTATTATTATTATTATTCTGTTAAACACACACCTTATTATTTAAAGATAAATATTAATATAAAATTTTTTAACAAATTAAATTACAACAGCCTTCAAGTATTTCTCAATTTCTCTTTTTATTTTGATTTTATTATTACTATACAATATATTATCATTAATATAATTTTTTTATATACTTTGACATTGGGGAGAGTCAAAATATACACAAAATACAGAAAATACAGAAATATATACAGAAAATGATTTAATAATTTATTCTTCTTATAATTTTATTTGATTTTCCTTCAGTGAGATTATCAAGTTTGACTCTCCCCGGATGAAGAATGACTGTTTTATGGTGTTTCAGAATACACTGAAATGAGTTGGCAGCACCGCTGGCAGGGTTATTATAAGAACAGGCTTATTCAGCAGACGTGCAACTTGAGCGGTCAACGTTCATTCCCACAATGCATCTCCCCCAGGAGAACAAAAGTCTGACATATGGCTCATTTGTTCAGCCGTGCCTTTAATTATCCCACCGGCCTTTGGTCTGAATTCATCCCTCAGCACGGACACAGATCTCCACTGCTTTAATTAGCAGCTCCTCAATGTGTTTTTTTTTTTTTTTCATTTAAAACAGGATGTGATCAAACAAATCCAGCGTTTCCCCGTGGAATTCAGTGTTTCCTCTCCAGTGCATCAGCGCTTTGAAGACTAAATTGCAGTACACACTTTCTAATAAATAAGGTTGACTTCAAGAGAAAGCTACCAGACTAGTTTGGCTGGAATCTCATGAATGACGCTGGACTTCACTTTCATTCACGCACACACCAGAGAACAGAACACAAGCATATGAAGAGCATTAGCTTTTATCTGCAAAACAAAGCTCAACTTTGACCTGCAAATTCATGCAGTTTCAATCTGCAAGACTCAATACAAACAAGCAGGAATGTGTTGTAGATGGATATTTGAACATTTTAAACTCTTTTCATTTGCAATGTATTATTTATTGAAAACAGACACCCCAAAGGGTGACATCATATCCTGTTGGCCATTTTTAAGGTGGTTTTCTGCATAATTTCTAGACTGAGCAAGATTGTTTCATTACAGCTATCTATCTATCTATCTATCTATCTATCTATCTATCTATCTATCTATCTATCTATCTATCTATCTATCAAATCAAAGTTGATAATATCATCTATTGATCAGTTGTTTAGGTGTCTAAATGATCACAAATTTGTTTTATTATATTTTTTATTATTTTAAAGCTACAAATGCTACATCTCAATTGACAGTGAATGTTTATTAATATTTTAAATTAGCTTTAATTTGTATAATTTATGTTTTCATTTAATTTTCATTGTATTTTTTTTCTATATCAGTTCTTATTTTATTAGTTTTAGTACTTCAGCTTAAATTTATTTAAATTAGTTTAAATTTTAAATTTATTTCAGTTAGTTGCCAAAGCAACATTTTTAAGTTTTACATTTAATATTTATATTGTAATTTACAGTTTTATTTAAATGACCAAAAATATTTGTAATATTTTTATTTTCATTTACAATAACAACACTGTAACATATTATTAGTGTTTATTCCATTATATATTTATCTTTGCAAAGTGTTTTAGCTATCTAAATGATCACAAATGTATTTTATGTTTATTTTTATATTTATTTTTAAGCTACAAATGTTATTCTTCTTTGGTGTTATTTTTCAGAGATTTCAATGGCAGATGCAGAATTAAACAAATAATAACACTTTCATTTGTGTGAATATGGGTTAAAATATCAGTTTATATCTAGTATAAAGTCTTCATGCTTAAAGTCTAGTATCACTGCACCTGTAATGCAGAGATTTCCTCTCCCTTTTTACTTTTCGAACAACTTACAAAACCTGTGCTCAAACACCTGCAGCTAATTATCTGAAGACCTTTAACAGCTGATTATTGAGACATTACAGTACGCAGGTGTGCAGAGAAGACAGAGTGACCTGAACGACTCGCTCGCTGAATTATAGCGTGTTTCTAGAGGAGCAGGTGTTTAACCCGCTGGTCTCAGTGTTGTGTGCAGGACTGTAAACACTCCTCAGGAGGGCTGCTTTGGATGCTCAGTCACAATGGAGGGTTTTAAGTGAGCCAGTGTTTGGGAATATGAGGATTCTTCAGGTCCTGTCACTGCCGCCCGCCGCCCGTCTGCCGTCACAAACACACACAATGCCCCCCCTACAGCGCTCCCGCATCACACAGCTACACAAACATCAGGTGTGTGTGTGTGTGTGTTTCACAAGTTATACAACGGTTATAATGGAAGAAGAAACAGAATATAGTCCTCCTTAATTATATTTACTCTATCTGTCATTATTATCTGAATTATGCTATTATTGATAGTGCTTACTAAAGCAAACATTTTTATTTTTAGTTATCAGTAATAATAATAACCCTGTTGACTGCATTACAGTATTGGATTCACAAGAATAAAAAAAAAAAAAAAAAAAAAAACTCAAATATTCAATGTTCAGATTACAGTAAAGATAATTTTGGGGCAAAAACTTGGTATGCAAATAATGTCACAGTGCAAAAAAATCATACTGGTCCCAAATAGGTTTTATGTTCTTTATGCAAAACAGAATTTCTGATTATGTTTATTTTGATGATGCAGTGAAAAATGGCACTCAAGAGTGGATTCATATCTAAGAGCTTAAGCACACTTGTGTTGCATTCGGATGACTTTCTGAAAGCTCCTGACACAGATGAAGGTGATCTGGTGAATGAGTGTGTGTGAACTCTGAGCAGTGATTCTGCTGTGTGTTTGCACACATTACTGCTGTCCAGCACTTCAGACTCTCTCAGGAAGAACAAGAGGACACATCACTTCCACGCCACAGAAAAATCAAGCGTCAAGCTTTGTGATTCCTGACGTCTTTGTGATTCCTGACATCAGAGGCGGGAGGTTAATTAAGCATAATGAGATATTAAACTGTCATGGCCGCTTTTCTTTTCTTCCTGTGACTGTCAGACATTAATACTCAATCATGTTCTCTGCACAAAATCTCTCTCTGTCAGTCTGCACTCCAGTGCTGGAAACACCAGCCATCTAGAATACAGCCAGAAATGCTGCCTGGACAATTTTACAACATTTGGCTGTCAGAAAAATAGGAGAATTGAAGTTAAATAATTTCAAGGACTAGTTTACCCAAAAAAAAAACAAACAAATCTGTCATCATTGACTCACCCTGTGTCCACTGTTTTATTTATGATCATTTGTTTATTAAATGAAAAACTTAAAAAAAAAAAAAAAAAAAGCACATGGGTAGTTGAAAATTAATACTTGTTTTACAGAAATCTAATTTTTAATTAAAAAAAAATCGAATATATATCAAATAAAATGATTGAAGCAAACATTTTTATAATTGCATTTTACTTGTATTTTAATATTAATTATATTAAGTGCTATTTTTTTTATATTTAGTGAATGTATTACATACTTTACAAATGAAAATATTGGCCCAAACTCTGATTTGATTCTTTTCTCTTTTTATTAGGATCTTGGAGGAATAAAAGATCAAATTAAGTCTTATTTTGTGTGTGTGTGTGTGTGTGTGTGTGTGTGTGTGTGTGTATGTATGTGTATGTGTACATAACTACTTTTTTTATTTTGAGATGATTCAATATCTTTTATATTGTATATAACTGATATTATTACACCATAACTGGTTTAGGCTGCTAGTGCATATTTAATATCTAGTTTTCATTTTCTCCTACTAAGACTTAATCCAGATGCATAAATTGGTTTGAATAAAAAACTAAATGGCCAATACAGGCGTAAACACTGGCTGCTGATTCCATTATAGTGCAGATATATAGAACATTACAAAAGGCTCTATCATAACAAATTATTCATGACAGCAAGTTTGTGTGTGTGTGTGTGTGTGTGTGTGTGTGTGCGCGCGCGTGCACTAACAGTCACAGCGCATCTGTAGATGGCTTGATTGGAAGGTCATGTGATGTTTGGTTAGCATGATTCTAATGTACATTAGCATTTGCTGTTTTCTAATCATAGCAGAGGAATGACAGAGTTCTGCAGTCTAAGCATGTGACATTCATATTCAGACTAACAGAGCTTCTGTTTCAGAATGCACTAGATCCTGGGAATTCCATCCCATGAGTCTAGCACCTCCATTTGTTGCTATGATACTGGTAAGTTTATGCATAATTAGTTTCTCGTTTGCCCCCAAAAGTCACTTCATTCTAAATTTGAATGTGTCAAAGGGATTCTGTACATACTTGTGGTAAAGAATTTTAAATAGTTTGCATATATGATCTGATGGTGTATTGTTTTGCATGTTAAAATCTACAGTTAAAGCAATAGTTCACCCAAAAAGGAATATATTTTTTTAAATATTTACTCACCCTCAGCCCATCCAAGATCTAGATGAGTTTGTTTCTTCATCAGAACAGATTTAGTGAAATGTAGCATTCCTTCACTCGTTCACCAATGGATCCTCTGCAGTGAATGGGTGCCGTCAGAATGAGAGTCCAAACAGCTGATAAAAACATCACAATAATCCACAAGTAATCCACACCACTCCAGTCCAGTCCATCAATTAACATCACACTGTTTAACTTCAAATCGTTGCTAATGTACAGTATCTAATGTCCGCTATTCATAATATTGTTTTCTCCAGGGAAAATGTCATCTTGTCTGAATCAGGAGAGAAATCTGCACAGATCAAGCACCGTTTACAAGCCAAAACAGTCCAAAACAGTTCTAAACAAATATGTGGGTGGATTTTGATGTGAAATGACAACAGTGGATAGATGTTTTCACTGGATGAAGCGTTATTATGGATTATGGACTCGTATTTTAGCCAGAAATAACAGTTTACAGTCAAAATGCCTTAATGATAAATTTGTTTCTTACAAACACGCAGCTTTTCACTTCAGAAGACATTAATTAATGGACTGGAGTGGTGTGGATTACTTGTGGATTATTGTGATGTTTTTATCAGCTGTTAGGACTCTCATTCTGACGGCACCCATTCACTGCAGAGAATCCATTGGTGAACAACTGATGTAATGCTACATTTCTCCAAATCTGTTCTGATGAAGAAACAAACTCATCTACATCTTAAATGGCCTGAGGGTGAGAAAATATTCAGAAAATGTCCATTTTTGGGTGAACTATTCCTTTAATGTTAGTTCTGTCCTATTGATGATTTTTTAAGTGCTTTTAATCATTTTTAATAATTCATAGAATCAAAGTTATACAGCACATGACTAAAAACTATATTAAAACTAAAAATTTGCATCAGACTTGACTTAAATTTGTGTCTGTTGCTTATACAACGATATTACACATCACTTGGAATATAGTGCACTGTCATGATGTTTTTACTACCTTTTTTGAATGAAATCTTCCACTTTTCATTGTCTGAGCAGCTCAAACATTCTGTCTAACATCTCATTTTGCTTTTTTCAGGAGGGAGATAACAGAGGGTCAGAACTGCATGAGGGTGAGTAAATGATGACATGAAAATGGTCATTTGTGAGCGAACAGTTCCTTTACAGTAATTTTGTCAGTCACTTTATACGATGCAATGGAGGAATCATCTTCCCTCCAATCATTCAAGCCTTTTGCACTCAGGTTTCAATGCACGTACTGCAATGTGTCTTGATATGCCACTTTGAGTGGTTTGGGCTGATTTGCAATGCCTCTTGGTTGGATTTGCTAAGTGGATACCAGTTTGATTGCTCAAGATGCATATACTTAGTGCAAACAGATTCAAAGATCAATGCAGGCAACTCATCATAAAGGTAAATGACCATAGTCTCCATTTTGAACAACAAATTCTTCTCATTCTTCTTATATAAGTATGTGTGTGTGTTTGTGTATAAGTACTCAAAATGAATTGCCAGTTTTTATATCCTTGTTGTTTCTGTAAAATCCATGTTGTGATCCCTTAATTAATTTGTAACATATTTTCAATTTATTCATAAAAAAATAGAGTAGTATTTTATCAGCTATAATTTTTCATTTCAATGAAAACAATTAATTTTTTAAAAAATGGAACAACTTTAATAACACTGTTAAAATGTAATACTTAGCAAATCTCAAAATGAATATATATATATATATATATATATATATATATATATATTCATATTCAAGTATTACATTTTAACAGTGTTATTAAAGTTGTTCCATTTCTTTTTTTTAAATAAAAAAAAGATTTTATATATATAAATTTTATATTTATAAAATATATATTATATATTTTATATATAAAGTATTTATATATAAAATATATAAATAATATATTTTTAAAAATATATATTTTTAAATAAATATTTTTAATCCTACATATGATGCTGTGATACCTGGATTCAGCATAAAAAAACCTTTTTTTATTTATTTAGTTTAGTATTTTATAATCACCTGTAATTTATTTTACTTTCAGAGGCCTGCCTGTTAAAAACAATGTATTTTTTTATTATGAAAAAATTTAATAACACTGTTATAAGTAATATTTAGCAAATTTCAAATATGAATATCAATTTTTCATGATGCACATTGTTCTGTTGTGATGCCTAAATGTATCTGTAGCATTTAAAACAGCTGACTTTAGTTTTTAGTGTTTTATTTTTTATTTATTAGGCAAAATAGTGTAGTATTTTATAATCAGCTAAAATTTATTTTCATTTCAATGCCACACCTTTGTTGCAATTTTTTTTAATGATAAAAAATTTACAAATTTAATAACACCTTCAATATTTATTTTTATTTCAATGGCAATCCTGAGTTAAAAACAATACATATTTTTTTAATTCTAGAAATAAAAAAATAAATAAAACAATAGCACTGTTATATTGTGTATATTATATAGTGTAGCACAGTAATATTTAGCAAATCTTCAAATTATTTTTTTTCTATTTATTTACAGAAAATAGTGTAGTACTTCATGATCAGAAACGTTGAGTATGTGTATTTAAGTCCTGACTCACTCACATGCACACTGTCTAGTGCAGTTGAGTTTGTGGTGCTTCACTAGGTTTGGGTCTCATTGTAACACCTACAATCAGGGTTCAGCGGTGAGTCCTTGTTGACACAGACTCTCCATGACACCCAGAGGCAGCAAAACACACACACACACACACACACACACACTCAGCAACATTCTCCAGTATAAATAACCTTCACCTAGAGCGGCGGGTGTGTTTGCTAAGTGAGGATGCAGAGACGCTGAGGCCCGAGCAGCTGCAGAGCTGTAAACGAGCACACGAGCCTCACAGACACTCACAGATGCGTCACCGCTGCCACGATCGTCCGTCCAGCCCGCGGCCCGCTGCCCTGTCAGAGCAAACCGGCCCACAGGTACAGGACGTTATGGAGACGATGGAGATGATAAATGCCTTAATATCATCCTCTTCCGTTCTCATCCTCACAGAGGCTCTTTCTCTGTATGATCCGGTTAATATCAGCCACAGTTCACTTTTCGTCTAATGAATATTACACACAAAAACGCAAAGTTTTGTAGCTTATTGGCCAATGTTAAAGGTTTAATTGATCGATATTTAATTGCGCATGCTTATTTCCCATTTTTTTAAGATTAGATGTAAAATGTGTTTAAATTTATTATTGTTTATTGCTAACTGGTTATTAAAGGAAGACCTAAATTTATATATACACAAAGTATATTTTGCAAATTCCAATTTTCAAATTTTCTTTTTTTTTTTTTTCATGCTGCACATTATAATGTGATGCCTAAATTTATTTGAAGCATTTAAAACAACTGGCCTTAGTTTTTAGTGATTTATTTTTATTTATTTAGACAAAATAGTGCTGTATTTTATAATCACCTATAATTAATTTTTATTTTAGTCTCAACCTCCCTAAAAAACGTCTCGGTTACGTATGTAACCCTCGTTCCCTGAAGGAGGGAACGGAGACGTCACGTCGGATGACCGACGAAATTGGGATCTCGCCAGGGAGACCAATCCACTTCGAGTGTAACTAAACGAGCCAATGGACATTGGCATGCGATTATTGCATCCAGCTGCCGCTGATCACAGCGTGAGCATAAGAGGCAGCTGATGCACCGCATCAATTATGTTTTCGCTGAGGAGCCGAGCCGGCGACCCGGCAGCTCAGCGGTGGTACAGCGACTGTGGCGACGGGACGTGACGTCTCCGTTCCCTCCTTCAGGGAACGAGGGTTACATACGTAACCGAGACGTTCCCCTTTCAGTCGGTCACTCCGAGTCACGTCGGATGACCGACGAAATTGGGATCCCTACCAAAGCGCCACAGGAGCTGCCCCTTCCAGTGCCCTGTGTAGGGCTCCTGACCCTTCCTATAAGGCAGACGATAGGACCGGGCTCTACACAGAGAAGGTCAACTACTGGTGTTCCTTGAACAACCCAAACAGTAGGACTAGGATAACACTGGGAAGCGTGCCCTTCCACTTGGAAGAGGCACACTGCGGAGTCACCTCCTCCCAAAGGGGGTTTAAGTGACATTCAAACATGTGAAGTAACCCAGAGGGCCCTTTTGCACATGGAAGTCTCTGAGATGGCTCAGGCTGCATCTTTAGAGATGGCAGAACGTGGTCCGCCAGGGGAAACACGGCTCTAATAAGAATACCGTGGAATACACATATGGGATCCCGACAGGGTCTCTCATATGGGCACTAGCCTCGCACCAGTTTTCAAGAATTCATTGGCTGAAGGCCTGGCGCCGGACGCTCCGCCGTGTCCGGACGCCGGAGTGCTGGAGGACTCAACAGGGTGTGCCTGGTTAAGGAACTCTCTGGAGAATTAGGCGTAAGGACGCCGCAAGCCGACTCTGAGCCGGCCCTCTCAGTGCCACTACCCGTTTGAGGTGAGAACACAGGAGGAAACCGGTTCGACACGTAGGCTATAAAACCTAGCGAACGTGTTGGGAGTCGCCCAACCCGCAGCTCTACAGATGTCTGCTAGCGAGGCACCACGAGCCAGCGCCCAGGACGATGCGACACCCCTAGTGGAGTGAGCACGCAACCTGAGCGGGCAGGGCACACCTTGTGCTTCGTAGGCCAAGGTGATGGCATCCACTATCCAGTGGGCCATCCTCTGCTTGGAGACAGCCTTCCCCTTCTGCTGTCCTCCGTAACAGACAAAGAGCTGTTCTGAGGTCCTGAAGCTCTGAGTTCTATCCACGTACTGACGCAGTGCGCGTACAGGACAGAGCAAAGCTAGGGCTGGGTCTGCCTCCTCCAGGGGCAGCGCTTGCAGGCTCACTACCTGGTCCCTGAAGGGCGTGGTAGGAACCTTGGGCACATAGCCGGGCCGGGGCCTCAGTGTTGCACTGGAGTCAGCCGGCCCAAACTCAAGGCACGATTCGTCGACCGAAAATGCCTGCAGGTCCCCCACCCTCTTGATTGAGGCCAATGCAGTCAGGAGTAGGGTTTTCATAGAAAGAAACTTCAACTCGACTGACCGCAATGGCTCAAAGGGGGCAGTTTGTAGGGCTCTTAGCACCAAAGCCAAATCCCAAGAGGGAAGGGAGGGAGGCCTCGGAGGATTTAACCTCCTGGCCCCCCTAAGAAACCTGACGACCAGATCGTGCTTCCCCACCGATCTCCCCTCTATGGGGTCGTGGTGGGCAGAAATAGCAGCAACATATACCTTAAGGGTGGAGGGGGACAGCCTACGCTCCAACCCTTGTTGCAAAAAGGAAAGCACGACTCTGATCGAACATCTCCGGGGGTCCTCCTGGTAAGAGGAACACCATTCGACAAACAGGTTCCACTTCAGCGCATAGGCCCGTCTTGTGGACGGTGCTCGTGCTGAAGCGATAGTGAACGCTACCTCCTGGGGCAGGTCACCTAGAACCTCCGCGTCCCGTCCAGGGACCACACATGAAGTTTCCACAAGTCTGGACGCGGGTGCCAGAGGGTGCCCCGTCTCTGAGAAAGCAGATCCTTCCTCAGAGGAATCGGCCAGGGAGGGGCTGTCGCGAGGAGCATGAGTTCCGGGAACCAGGTCTTGTTGGGCCAATATGGAGCCACTAACAGGACCTGCTCCTCGTCCTCCCTGATCTTGCACAATGTCTGTGCTAGCAGGCTCACTGGGGGAAACGCATACTTGCGCAAGCCCTGGGGCCAGCTGTGTGCCAGTGCATCCGTGCCGAGCGTTGCCTCGGACAGGGAGTAGAACCACTGGCAGTGGGTGGTTTCTGGAGATGCAAACAGGTCTACCTGAGCAACTCCGAACCGACTCCAAATCAGCTGGACCGCCTGGGGATGGAGTCTCCACTCCCCAGGAAGTGCCGCTCGAGACAGCTCGTCGGCCACCTGATTGAGCACTCCTGGGATGTGGATGGCACGAAGGGACCTCAGATGCTTCTGACTCCAGAGGAGGAGGTGGCGGGCGAGTTGCGACATGCGACGGGAGCGCAAACCGCCTTGCCGGTTGATATAGGCAACGGTCGCAGTGTTGTCCGTACGGACCAGAACGTCCCTGCCCCGAAGGCGCCCTCTGAGGCGGCACAGGGCAAGGCGTACTGCCAGCAACTCGAGGCAATTGATATGCCAACGCAGAAGGGGGCCCGTCCAAACCCCTGATACTGCGTGCCCGTTGTACGTGGCACCCCAGCCGGTGGCCGAGGCATCCGTGAATACCACAGCATGCCTGGATACCTGCTCCAGGGGCACTCCTGCCCGAAGGAACGAAGGATCTGACCACGGGCTGAAGGTCTTGCGGCAGGCCGGTGTAATCTGAACCCGGTGAGTACCGCGTTTCCACGCCCACCTCGGGATTCGGCCATGGAGCCAGTGCTGAAGCGGTCTCATATGGAGCAGACCGAGCGGAACTATGGCCGCAGCTGCAGCCATATGCCCCAGGAGCCTCTGAAAGAGTTTCAGTGGGACCGCTGTCCTGCCTGATAAAGTCTTGAGGCAGTTCAGCACCGACTGAGCACGTTCCTGGGTGAGGCGTGCTGTCTGGTTGACCGAATCCAACTCCATGCCGAGAAAAGAGATCCTCTGCGTTGGCACGAGTTTGCTCTTTTCCCAATTGACCCGAAGGCCCAACTGGCTGAGGTGCCTGAGCACCAGGTCCCTGTGTGCGCACAACAGCTCTCGAGACTGTGCAAGTATGAGCCAGTCGTCGAGGTAGTTGAGAATGCGCACACCCTGTTCTCTCAGGGGAACAAGGGCCGCCTCTGCGACTTTGGTGAAGACACGAGGCGAGAGGGACAGCCCGAAGGGCAGGACCTTGTACTGAAATGCCCGACCTTCGAACGCGAATCGCAGGAATGGCCTGTGCCGCGGAAGAATCGAAACATGAAAGTACGCGTCCTTCAGGTCGATCGCTGCAAACCAATCTAGGGGACGGACGCATCCAAAAATGCGTTTCTGCGTCAACATCTTGAACGGCATCTTGTGAAGTGCACGGTTCAAAACTCGCAGATCCAAGATCGGTCGTAACCCACCGCTTTTCTTGGGCACAATGAAGTAAGGGCTGTAAAACCCCGACCTCATATCGGCTGGAGGGACCGGCTCTATTGCACCCTTCGCCAGTAGGACTGCAATCTCCGCGCGCAAGACAGGGGCATCGACGGCTTTGACTGAAGTGAACCGGATGCCCCTGAACTTGGGGGGACGCCGGGCGAACTGAATCGCATAGCCGAGTCTGATGGTCCGCAGGAGCCACCGGGACGGGCTGGGGAGCGCTAACCAGGCTCCGAGAGACCGCACCAGTGGGACCAACGGGGCCACCGACGCGCCCGCGGTGGGGCAGCGAGGTGGAACACAGGGACCGGCCCCAGGGCCTGTGACGGCCTGGCCTGTGACGGCAGGGGGCAGGGTCTGGGTGTGTAGTGTAGCACTCACCTGATTTCCCCTGGCATGGGAGGAGACACAGGAACCCGGCTTGAGGCTTGTGACAGCCCGGCGTTTGACGACTTGAAGCGGGGAATGGAGTGCTACTACCCTTACCTGGTTCCACGAATGGGCAGGAGGGGTGCTCTTGGGCAACCACCCGCTGCCTGCTGGCGAGAGAGGAGGAGGGAAGCGCTCCTGTGATGCACGGATCACCCCTCTCCTCCTCTTGAGACCCAGAGACTGAGGAAACCGCTCTTTTACTGATGTTTTGGGTACCGCTGGCTGCTGGGCCAGCGGCGGAACAAAAACAAACTGAAACACAGGATTCTCCACCCGGCCCTCCACCGGGGGAGGGAGTGGTGCGGTCACCATCTCCCGGAGAGCAGTCTCCTCCATCTCTGGGTCGCCCGTCTCAGGGCCTCTTGCACTTGCGCTTGCCGCCAGGTTTGGCGGGGGCCTGGACGGGCTGGGCGTCCTGCCTGCGACCGGCTCCACGACGCGGCCTGGTGGAAGGCTGCTGCGGCCGCGCGGGAGCGGGGGCGGCCGCAGGGGGGCGCCCACGGCGACGAGCAGGCTGAGGGGCTGCAGCCGGAGTGGAAGCAGCAGGTTTCCTCCGGCGCATGATGTGTTTGATCGCCTCAGTCTGCTTCTGGGCTGCCGAGAACTGCTGGGCAAAGCTCTCGACAGCGTCGCCGAAAAGGCCGGTCTGTGACACGGGAGCATTCAGGAACTGTGCCTTCTCCAGCTCTCTCATGTCAGCAAGACACAGCCAGAGATGGCGCTCCTGGACCACTAACGTGGACATCGCACGACCCAGAGACTGTGCGGTCACCTTCGTCGCTCGTAGCGCGAGGTCCGTCGCAGCGCGCAGCTCATGTAGAACCGTCAGGTCGTGACCACCCTCGTGCAGGTCTTTCAGTGCTTTGGCCTGGTGGACCTGCAGCAACGCCATAGCGTGGAGGGCGGAAGCCGCCTCCCCACAGGCTCTATAAGCACTGCCAGTTAGGCCTGACGAATACTTAGAGGCCCGTGAGGGGAGACACGGATCACCCCGCAGGGTGGAAGCGGCTGTTGGACATAGTTGCATGGCCACAGACCGCTCCACCGAGGGGATGCCCGCATACCCCAAAGCGGCTCCACCATCGAGGGTGGTGAGAGCGGAAGAACTACAAGATTTGTTTCGGGCAGTGAAAGGTGCCCTCCACGATCTTGTCAGCTCCTCGTGCACTTCCGGGAAGAATGGCACCGGAGGGGGGCGCTGAGAACCAGCGCGACCCCCACCGAGAAACCACTCGTCCAGCCTCGAAGGATCGGGACGCGGTGGTGGATTCCACACGAGCCCGACATTCTCGGCGGCCCGGGAAAGCATGGCCGTCATCTCTGGGTCTGGCTCGGACAACGCTACCACACCCGAAGGGGGCAGCGCAGCCGAGTCGTCATCCCCGGAGAGAGAGGGCCCGCCCTCCGATGCAGTGATCGACATCTGGTCGTCAGGGGGACCACCGAAGGAGACGCCTGGTGCACCCCGAGCAGAGGGCCCAGCACGCTCCTTCGGCAGCACCACCGGCTGCGGAGTGCTTGAGGGGCGAGGAGCTCCACTTGGGGAAGCCCTCACCGTAATCCTCAGATCACCTCTGCCCCCACCGGACCCAGCGGCGCGCACGCTGGACCGCGGCAGAGGCAGAGGGACTCCGCCATGTTTGACATAGCGGAGTCTAAGACGCAACTCCGAGATGGTCATGTCCCCACAAGAAGAACATGAGCCATCCACGAAAGCCTCCTCAGCGTGCTGAATGCCCAGACACGTGAGGCAGCAATCGTGACCGTCCTGAGGCGCCAGGAAGCGACCACAGCCAGAAACGCACGGGTGATAAGACATCTTTAAAAAGACGCGATCACCCGTGTACTCTCTTAGAGAAATTTGCTCTTAGAATGCTCTTTTTTTTTTTTTTTGAGGTGCTGAAGCACGCAGGGGAGCTTGGCCACCGCACACTCCAAGTGTGGCTGCCAGCGGGAAGATGATTCAGCTCTCCCGGACACCGTGACCACCGCTGCTGCACCGTAACGCCCGCACTCGTTCACAGAACACTCTTCTCGGGAAAGGGAGCAGTAGCTTCACTACCGCTCGGCTCCGAAGCGAAAGGATAATTGATGCGGTGCATCAGCTGCCTCTTATGCTCACGCTGTGATCAGCGGCAGCTGGATGCAATAATCGCATGCCAATGTCCATTGGCTCGTTTAGTTACACTCGAAGTGGATTGGTCTCCCTGGCGAGATCCCAATTTCGTCGGTCATCCGACGTGACTCGGAGTGACCGACTGAAAGGGGAACATATTTTTTATTATAAAACATGTAAAAATAATATATGAATAACACTGTTATATGTAATATTTAGCAAACTGAATATACATTTTTCATGCTGCACATTAAGATGAAGTTATGCCTAAATTCATCTGCATTATTTAAAAAATCTACTTTAGTGTTTAATATTTCTTTAGGAAAAAAAAAAATTGTGTAGTGCTTTGTAATCAGACAGCTATAATTTATTTTCATGTTAATTCAATGCTCTGTTGTATTAGTCTGCTAGTGAACAAAATAGTTTTATTGGCATCACGTTTCGTTTGAGGCTCTTAATTGACATCAGACTAGATATCTGTGAACAGAATGATGCAGTCTGCTTTTTTTCTGTTTGGGAAATGTTCTGGACAGTAATTATGATCAGCCAGTTTGCTCAACACTAATTTCTTCTGTTTGTGAAGAAATTCTGACATGCTATATTTTTTGTGTATGTTGACCAGCTCCTAAACAGCATGAAAAAACACAACTGTGATTGGTCCCTGTGTGTGTCAATCAGGTCACCGAAGGTGCCAAAAAGATGAGATGACAAAAAGGAAAGCATACTGGATTGTTGTGCAGGCCAGTAAAACACAATCTGCACCTGCTGGTGAGTGTGTTCAAGCCTTGATATGAAGCCAGTTCTGAAAGCGTCCCTCATGTGAGGCGAGAGCAGGAGATGCCAGCGTCCCACCTGAATCTGAGCAGTCTCAGCGAGAAGCTCCTGTCTAATTAGCACGCTCTGCTGAGGAAGGCCTCGCTGCGCTGGCCAGTTAAAGCACTTCCTGTTGAACACGTCTGATTAGAATGGCTGGTTTAGCACAGCAGAGGTGGGGTTGTGAAGGAGTCACTAGGAAGCAGTTCTGCTGTAAGTTACAAAGTGATTCCTGCCTGACTTCAGTTTAGTCAATCAGAGATCGACAGAGAAATTACTGCAGATTATTTACACACTTAATATAACAGTGGTTGTTAAAATCTTCAGTTTTGTTGATTATGCATTAACTAACACAACCTTCATACTTTGGATCACAACATTTGGGTTCTGGAAGCTAAAATCAGAATTTTTTATTGAGTAATAATATTGAAAAAAAAATGTATATTGCATTAAAAGAAATATATATTGTATATGTATAATGTTGTGATGCTTAAATTCATTTGTAGCAAATTAAAGCAGCTGACATTAGTTTTTAAAATGTATTTAGACAGAATAGTGTAGTTTTTTATAATCAGCTAAATTTATTATAGCTTATATATATATATATATGTGTGTGTGTGTGTGTGTGTGTGTGTGTTTATAATAATAATAATATAATAATAATAATTATATGTAATAATAAATTATAAATATCTTTTTATATATATTATATATTGTAAATATTTTTTATTAAAAAACAGAAAAAACACTTAAATAGATGACATAAAAAGTTATAAAAGTAATTGTATAATCTTTTTTTTTTTCTTTTATTGTGACATCCACAACACATTATGGGATAGTAGTTCATTCACTCAAAATGGATGTTATACTCGGTTTTGCATCTTTTTTATTTTTTACTTTAATCTTTTTAAAATATTTTTTTCCTCTTCAAATCAAAGTTTCAGGGCTGGTTGGTTTGGATCATGGTTTAAAACTCTTGATTGAAGGATTTTTAAACATGCCTATTGAGGAAACAGATGGCATAAATATTTACAGAAGGAGCAGATAGTGGGAAAATCTGTGTTAGAAACCAATCTGACATTGCAATCAATCAATCAATCAATACATACGTACCGTACATATATACAAATATAATAATAATAATGAATCCAGTTTGTACTCACTGATTTCAGATTTGGCAGGCGGCGTGAGGTTGAGTCTCTCCATAGAGTCGCTGTTCTCCTCGTCTAGAACATAATCGAAGTTCAAGATGAACATCATCACAACTCCTTCCTCGTTCTTCACTGGGATGATGTGAGTGTTGCACTGGAAGTCTGAGCCTACAGGAGGAACATGAAGACATCTTTAGATTTCTAGAAACTAACGCTGTTTCACTTTGTTAATTTGGTTGAGTTTCCATCGCTTGTCTGCTGTCTGGACCAAGGTCCACGTCTAGTTTGATAATGAAGATTTACAGATGACCATACAAAGAGTTGTGAAGGAAATAGAAGAGGGCTGGAGATTTTAAACAAATCAAGAGGATGAAGGTACTTTTCATAAAATGGTTCGCCCAAGAGAAGATTGCCCAAGAAGGGATAATTCTGTTATTATTTATTTACTCATGTTGTTCCAAATCCACATGCTCTATTTTTTTCCCCCTGTGGAAGAAGGAATGTATACATTTTGAGATGATATTTGTTTTCAGAAGTTATATGACAGCCAAATTTAAGCTTTTATTTTTCCCTATTTTTAAATTACTTTTTTTTTAATGAAAATGAAAAAAAAAAAAAAACCACAACAAAATTAATAAAACGAAAATGAAAAAAACAAAAAAAAACAAAAAAAAAAACAGTAAAAATAAAAAAATCAAATCATATTCAAAATATAAACAAAAATTATAATAGTATTCCAATGGTACTAAAATCATACTGGTTATTGTATATTGGTTCTGTGAGCGTTCATTTTTTCAATAGTTCATGCAATAAATATCATAAAATAAATATGTGCAATAAATTTACAACATTTATTAATCCTGGTTCATTCATTTCTACATATACATTACTAATGCATTTTTAACACTTGAAATTTTATGCATGAATATAAATTAACAATGAAAAATAAAATAATATTAATACTCTAAAAAAATGCTCTCAATATTTATTGTTAGTTCTTAAGGTCATTGCACACTGAGTCCGAAATTTTCATCCGAAATTTTCACACGTTAAAAAATAAATATGACCTCACGTTGTGTCAATCACGTTTACACACAATCACGTCATAAAACAATTTGGATCAGGTTAGATTTTCTGCGTTTTCGCATCCGTAGCATGCATTTTGATAGGAAAGGATGAGGAATGTGAAAAAACGGAAAAATGCACGTGAAAATTTCGGACTCAGTGTGCAATGACCTTTAATAGTTAATAGTTGATAGTTAATGCATTGACTAATGTTAACAAACTAAATCTTACTGTAAAATAAAATAAAATTAAATAAATAAAATAATTGTTGTCTTTGGGGCATAATAACAATCTGAAATGCTTCTGTTTTGTCGTCAGTGCATGAACTAACACATCTTTTCTCTATAGATCACAACAACTGGGTTCTGGAAGTAAAAAATCTTAATATTAAAAAAATATATATTTCAATAATTTGTGTATTTTTAATTGTATATAAATGTATCGATGTAAAACCCAACAGAACATAATTAGACCCCTCCAAATACACTTTTTGTGAACTCCTTGTTCAAAGCAGACGGACTGAACCATAACAAACTAATTTGCACTCTCCAGCAGGAGAAGGTGTGATTGAAGGAGTGAAGAGGTGATGGCAGCCTTCATCTGCTGTCTGATACAGATGCTGCATTACTGAAAAAACCTCTCCAGCTCCAACAACCTCCAAGAGACAAACAACGTGAAAAGAGAGAGAGACAGCGGCCCCTGTCCTGAGCTGGAGGGTGTGATCATGGATAAATGCGCTGAATCAGACCCAGAGGTCAGAGGTCAGAGGTCACAGCCTGTGCTTCTCTCTGCAGGCTTAGCCCTGTTCAGCTGCCCTTATTCTGCAACGGCGGGACTTAGCAGCCTGTGACAGGCACTGCGGCACAATGAATCTGTCCACATGGACGCCAATGTTCTCCTCTTATCTTTTCTCTTTTTTAGTCCAATCCATCCTTATCTCCTGCTCATTGAGTTCGCTCCCAAAGCCCCTTTAGTGATGAAAGGATACAAAAATGCTTAGGCTCCTCATATCTGCTGCACTGAAGGATTATTAAAATGTTTGTGTGTTTGTATGAAAGATTGCGACCGACATAATATACAGATAGTAACGGTCCTGAATGCTGATGGTGACGCTGAATGGTTGTACTTGACATGATATCTTAAAAACACATTGTTTACGGCAGAGATGTGAACTCAATGGGTAAAAACATCAGTCTGCATGCGTACAGAGACCTACAATAAAAAAAAAAAACCTTGCAAACAGTATACAAAAATATATTCTTTATGAACCAGGGTTATTATCAATCACTAAAACTAAAACCACAAATACATTTTTAGTAACTGAAATAAAATGTAAGACAAAAAAAAAAAAAAAAAAAAAAAAAAATATATATATATATATATATATATATATATATATATATATATATATATATAATTTTTTTTTTATTTCAGCTCATTGCAAAGGCAACATTTCTTGTTTTCTTTTAGTTTAAGTTGAAGTCCTAAAATGAAACTATATAAACTAAAACTAAAAACTAAATCTTAAAAAACTACATAGACTTATTGAAAAAAAAAAAACCTAACAAAAATCACAAAAACACACAACAAAATTACTAAAACTATAAAATTAAAAATTATAAAATCATAAATTATACAAACCAAATTCAAAATAATAACAAAAACTATAAATAGTATAGTTTTTGTAGTATATACATGATACTAAAATAATACAGTTGTGAACGGCCCCTCAGATTGACAAACTCTATTGCAAAATGGACCAATGAATTTCCATGCCTTATGTTTTCCATTTACTTGTGATTATTTGATGAGGATTATTGAAATGTATTTTTGTCATTGTACTTACAAATAGCTGTAAACAATTAAAATTTTAAACTGTGCATAAGTAGAAAAAAATGACTGTAAATATTTACATTTTATGTTAATATTTACTTTTAAGAATGTTATTTTGTACAATATTTATTCATTTTATTTTTTGAGCTTTTTGATGAATTTATTTTTATGAATTTATTTATATTACGCTTGATGCAATTGGATTAATTTTATTGTAATTGTAAAATTCCCTGACATTTTCATGATTTTCATGGAAACCTTGACAACAAATTCCTTTGAAAGGTTTGAACCAAAGTTCAAGATAAAATAATTTTATCATCTGCATATAAACTACTGTTTATAGTCATTTTTTTGTTTTTGAATTTATTCCTGTGATGCAAAACTGAATTTTCACTGCAGTCTTCAGTGTCACATGATCCTTCAGAAATCATTCTGATATGCTGATTTGGTGCTAAACAAACATTTCTTATTATCAGTGTTGAAAAGTGTTATGCTGATTCATATTTTTGTGGAAACGGTGATGCATTTTGTTTCAGGACTTATGACTTTATGAATAGAAAGCTCAAAAGAACAGTATTTATGTGAAATGGAAATCTTTTGCAACAGTGCAAACGTCTTTACTGTCTGTTTTGAATGGTAGTGTATTCTTTCTATCTTTCAGACCCTGCTCGTGGTGTCAGTCAGAGCCAGCAGGACTCAAACACATCAGCGCTGAAGCTCATATAGGACACAAGCAGGGGATCGTCTCGAACAAGCTGGACTAAGCATTTCCTGCATCCTGAGCAGTATATCAACGTCTCCAGCTCCAGCAGGTATCATTAATACTCCTAACACAACACCGGCAAGAAAAATGGATCAAATGAG
Source organism: Spinibarbus caldwelli (assembly GCA_039654775.1). Lineage (NCBI taxonomy): Eukaryota > Metazoa > Chordata > Actinopteri > Cypriniformes > Cyprinidae > Spinibarbus > Spinibarbus caldwelli. The sequence continues at coordinate 4,057,443 of CM077232.1, forward strand.
GTGTGGAATATTCTGCAGCAACTCTGCTCAAATGTAATTTAATCTACATGTTCAGTATAATCTAATGAGTGTGTGGAGGAGAAGCGCTCGGAAAATCCTCTGAACATGAAGAACATCACGGCCTGTCAATGAGAAGATGCGATCACAAAATGATTTCAGCCATTTGCTAAGATGTCCTAATTCAAATATGTCAAACTGACAATAGCCTGAATGTAAAATTAAATGTGCAGCTTTTCTGCACACAAGTTCAGTCAGATTTACTGAATAGAAACTGCCGTTTATGTGATGTTTAGGAAATTCTACCTCTGACAGATGGACAAACTTGATAGCAAAATGAACCATGCCTTTTCCTTATTTTTCCATTTATTTGTGATAACTGAATAAGTAAGAGTTTTTTTTAGAGATTGTACGCACACAGTGATTTCTAGATAATGAAAAGTAAAAATAAATCAATAAATAAAAATCTAGAAAATTAAAAATTAATCAAGATTGTTATTAATTATTTTTAAATGTAATCTTTGTAGTAACTGAAAGGTTATTAAAATAAAATTAATTTTTATCCAATTAAAATTTTAAATAAATGCTTTGTGATATCATTTAGTAACACAAGTGCTGCAGAAATGACAAAAAAAAAAAAAATCTTTACTTTCAAACCTGATCTGACTCCGTTTGTTGGCGTACCTTAATGATTTCAGGTTGATTAAGTCATATTAAATAATATAACTGACTTGAATAAAAACAGATAATTTAGATGTTAGTGCATTAAGTAGGGCTGTGCAAATAATCAAATGCGATTGTCATGCGCATCTCATCAGTAAAGCCGGTTCTGTGATTAATAGTAAATCTCCATCACATGCTTTCAGATGGAGCAGCATTTACTACACAGAGCCATAGTTCACTGACAAGCTACACAATTTCGCGTTCATTATCAGCGATGTATCGCCTGTGATTATGAACACGTTATTGCGTAGCTTGGCAGTGAACTACGGCTCTGTGTAGTAAATGCCGCTCCATCTAAAAGCATGTGATGGAGATTTGCTACTAATCACAGAACTTTACTGACGAGATGCTCATGATAATCACATTCGATTATTTGCACAGCCCTAACATTAAGTACGTAGTTTAGTCGATTTGACAAAAAAATGTACAGCTCAAGCTTTTTAATACTTTTATCTTTTAAATAAAAAAAATGCATTCTAGAATTTTATTTTAACATTTATATTAATTGTATATTGAAAGTAAATTTTTATTCAATTAAAAATTTAAATATTTTATGATTTTATGTGGTGACAGAAATTACACCCTTAATATCTACTCTGGTATGTACTGCATTTAGTATTTAAATGAAGACTTTGTCTTTTTTTGTTGTTTTTAGCGCAACACACCCACTTTCTCTGTAAATATGCCAGATTACATTCTTTACAAGGACTGTAATTCGTCACACTGAATTCCCCTCAGCATCAGAGGTCTTATTAAGATCTCATGCACAATGTGTGTTCACAGAGACATCCGTCTCAACCAAACCTCTCGCCCGCTTCTTCAGCGAGGACACCTAACGTGCTGTTTGCACACGGATCAAGAGACTCTCACTGTATAACATGCAAATTCAGTCTGATGAGGCTCTCAGACACATGTTCAAGTGTCTCTCGCTCCTCTGTTCGGAGGAAACCATCGCTAGTCTTCATTAGCATCATGCTGCCTGTCTGACTAAATATAACTAGCAGCAGCAGCAGGCTTTAGCAGGACCATTCAGAACATTCTGGCAATAATATGCATGTTTGGATTTTTTTAGTCTTTCTACAAAATTTGTTTAATTTTATGAAAACTTTAGGACATTACATGCCGATGTGGCTAACATGATAATATATATTGATATATTGATATATTGATGATATATACTATGTGTTATATTGTATCTTAGTCATGTCATCAATTAATTTACAGAGAAACCTTAGAAGAATGACAAAACTTGATTTAAGTACTAAATACAGTGCTATACTAGGTAGAAACACCATATTAATCTGCAAAATACTTATTTTTATTTTAAGAAATATTTATTTTATTTTAATATGCAATTAACACAAGTATTAAAATTAAAAATCTAAATATTTATAATAAATTTTTTCATTTTTTAGAGCTCATTTTTTATCTTTTTAAACTGCCAAAAAGCTAAATGTTAATAAACATTTGCACTGTAAAAATGTTTTGTCAAATCACCTAAAATATGTACTTCATGTGCAAATATTTAAATTAACTCTGGTTTTATTCAGGTCAGTGAGATTGAATGCAATTTGTTCAATTATATAAAAACATGAGGCCAGTTTTAAAAGTGCACTAAACAGTAATACGCTATAGTCAAATCATCTAATACATGAAATTGACACCTCTGTTCTAGAGACTGATGACGCATCCAGACAGATCCTTTCTGATTTCAATGCTCATTTACAAATAAGGTCCTGACAAATGAATTATTTATAGTGTTAAAATCATGACATTTGTGTTTCACAACATTTCCAGTCACTAATGACACTACGATGCTTCTTTCTCTAATGAATTATGGAACAGACGCAGATCGAGTATCCGTCTGTTTGACAGTTTTTGGCACCACTGCAGGTCAGTCAGGTCTTGTATTGCTGCTCTACAACTAGTACTTTTACAACTTTAACACACTAACTAAACAAACAGGGTCATTCCTGTTCTCCAGAAACTTTTAAAAGTATTTTTTATATAATTATACACCAGAATTTCAGAAATATGCTCTTGTCAAGCTCATACACCAGTGTGATTTTAGTATCTATTATCATTTTTAGAAATATTTTGAATTTGTTTTCATTTTTATATTTTCTTTTTCATTTTAGTTAAAGTTTTCATAATTTTTGTCATTTTTTGTATTTCTCCATATATTTTTTTTACATTTTATTTCAGTTTTAGTTATTGCTAATACTGATGTTTAGAGGTCCAGACTGTGTTTCACATGATTCATCAGCGACAATTAAAGATAATTATACTCTAAACATTACTGAACTACATCTCTTGTATGTTTAGTGCCATTAAGTTGATGGTGTTTCACACAGTAAAGTGTGTGTAATTGGTCTCTGGTATCTCACAACCTGACAGAGACACCGCAGATGCTGTTTGACCGATAAAAGACACCGCAGACGTTGTGACAGAGATGCGATACACAAAGATCTAGTGTCTTGACGCAGGTAAAGTTGAGGGAAAGAGGTCAAGAGGAACAGTCAGAGATAAAGATAAGTTGTTTTTTTTTAAAGAAATAATAATATAATAACTCGTACATGTCATCTATTTAACTGTTTTTATGCAAAAAAGTGGAGAACCAACAAATATTACTGAAAATTATATACACTGGTCAACATTTGAAGTGGATCAAAACCTTTCATCAAAATTGTCCTAAAACCTAAAACCAAAATGTGCTCTTGTCTTAGGATAACTTTGATTAACTTTTTTGATCCACTTCAAATGTTGACTACTGTATATATACACAGTATACTCTTTGTTAATATTTTGAATTTGATTTTTTTTATATTTTCTGTTTTTGTTTTACAACCCGAATTCCGGAAATTTTGGGACGTTTTTAAAATTTGAATAAAATGAAAACTAAAAGAATTTCAAATCACATGAGCCAATATTTTATTCACAATAGAACATAGATAATATAACAAATGTTTAAACTGAGAAATTTTACAATTTTATGCACAAAATGAGCTAATTTCAAATTTGATGCCTGCTACAGGTCTCAAAATAGTTGGGACGGGGGCATGTTTACCATAGTGTAGCATCTCCTCTTCTTTTTAAAACAGTTTGAAGACGTCTGGGTATCGAAGTTATGAGTTTCTGGAGTTTTGGTGTTGGAATTTGGTCCCATTCTTGCCTGATATAGGTTTCCAGCTGCTGAAGAGTTCGTGGACGTCTTTGACGTATTTTTCGTTTAATGATGCGCCAAATGTTCTCTATAGGTGAAAGATCTGGACTGCAGGCAGGTCAACTCAGCACCCAGACTCTTCTACTACGAAGCCATGCTGTTGTAACAGCTGCAGTATGTGGTTTTGCATTGTCCTGCTGAAATACACGTCATCTGGAGGGGAGCATATGTTGCTCTAAAACCTTTATATGCGTTTCAGCATTCATAGTGCCTTCCAAAACACGCAAGCTGCCCATACCGTATGTACTTATGCACCCCCATACCATCAGAGATGCTGGCTTTTGAACTGAACGCTGATGACACGCTGGAAGATCTCCCTCCTCTTTAGCCCGGAGGACACGGTGACCGTGATTTCCAACAAGAATATCAAATTTGGACTCGTCTGACCATAGAACACTTTTCCACTTTGAAGCAGTCCATTTTAAATGAGCCTTGGTCCACAGGACACGACGGCGCTTCTGGACAATGTTCACATATTGCTACCTTTTTGCATGATAGAGCTTTAGTTGGCATCTGCAGATGGCACGGCGGATTGTGTTTACCGACAGTGGTTTCTGGACGTATTCCTGGGCCCATTTAGTAATGTCAATGACAGAACCATGCCGATGAATAGTGTTGTCAAAAGTACCGACTTTGGTACCGTTTGGTACTGTAATTTTAAAAACGTCTATTTCCTGCTAACATTTGAGCGCTGTTGAGCGGATTCTTAAACACAGCTGATTGGCCATAGTGTTCACACGCTCAACAAATATGACCGTGATCGGCTACAGTGATCATAGCTTCACACTCTTCACCAAGCGCTTACACAAAAGCACATGGGAGCGTTTGAAAGCCGCATCTATCAGCGGATCCCTAATATATCTGCACACAGACGGATCCGTGCTGATAGACGCGTCTTTCAAACGCTCCCATGTGCTTTTGTGTAAGTGAAGAGCGTGAAGCGATGATCACTGTTGCCAATCACAGTCATATTTGTTGAACACTATGGCCAATCAGCTGTGATTAAGAATCCGCTCAACAGCGCTCAAATGTTAGCGGGAAATGGACGTTTTTAAAATGACAGTACCGAATTGTACCGAAGACGGTACTTTTGACAACACTACCGATGAGTGATGCAGTGTCATCTGAGGGCCCGAAGACCACGGGCATCCAACAAAGGTCTTCAGCCTTGTCCCTTAAGCACAGAGATTTCTCCAGTTTAAACATTTGTTATGTTCTCTATCTTCTATTGTGAATAAAATATTGGCTCATATGATTTGAAAGTCTTTTAGTTTTCATTTTATTCAAATTTAAAAAAACGTCCCAGCATTTCTGGAATTCGGGTCGTAATTTTAATTATAGTAATTTTGTTGTGTATTTTTACCATTTTTATATTATTTTTAGCTATTTCAGTACTTCAGCCTAAACTAAATGAAGGTGAGAAATGTTCCTTGTCAGCTAGCTGAAATATATTTTTTTAATATTTTATTTTATTTCAGTTAATGTTTATTTCAACTAATGACAAAGTTTTTTTTATATACCGTATTGTCCCGAATATAAGACGATGTTTTTTTTCTTGGAAATACAAGAAAAATACTTATATTTGGGGTCTAGACTTTGACATGTCAATAATACACCCAAAACAATAGGTGGCGCCAAAAACGCATAAAACGAGTATGCCATGAAATATGTAATGTAATGTGTGTTGCAAAAGATGGCGAGTGAAAACAAAAGAAAAAGAAAAGCTTACAGCGGCACGAGTCGTGACTGTCATGTTAGTCTGTAAGTGATTTTAAAACGTAAGACAGTACACAGATTTGAAGACTACAGAAAAGATTTCACTTCTACTGTTAATACAATTTTGGTAGGCTACTATGAGATGGATAGAGTAAATGTTATATAATTGAGATGGGCTACCTTTTATTTTTATGGTATATCAAAAAGTGTGTATTTTTAAATGTGATTGTTGGTACATTTTACCAGTGAACGCAGCAGGGTCATGTGATTTAACATCTTCACACATGCAGTGACCAAAAGTCTTTTTATTTTTAAGGAGATTTGGCTGTCAACAGTGATGCCTCAATTTTGGAAAAAGGTGCACTTTATGAATTTAGAGTGACTTTGATTGAATATTTTGCAGAGCTCCAATTAATATACAAGATAAGAACCACCAGAATCATAAAGACCCAAGTTTCAGTAACATGATATTAAAAGGTGAAGAGTGATTTTTTTTCTCTTTTTTTTTTTTTTTAGGCCAGAAGATGCAGCAATGCAGATTGATTAACCAAAACAAGTTTTTGCAATTCCGTTGTTCATCTGTAAGTCTCACTGGATAAAAACAGCAGCTAAATTAATAAATGCAAATGCATTAGACTGAAGAATCTTATTTTTACTAGCATAAAACATCCCATTTGTGGTCAAAAACTGTGAACAGCTGTGAAGCTCACTAAAAATTGTAGGGAATTCAGCAGTATGAACATCAACACATCATCACTATGATAAACAATACAGCCATTCAACAACCTCCTTAATAAAAACGGCCCTTAACAAAGATTCTTTGTTTGAAACATGTAACACCTTTGAAAGGTTTTAAATGTACCTTTGAAAAAGCAATCAACATTCAAAGCCAATTTAATTTACTGTTTGTTGTCAGGTTTCTTGTTCTTCACAGACATCAATATTAAACATACAAACAGCTCAAGAACCTCACAAGAAAATAAGTAATATCCTAAATTTCAGTTTGTTTGGTTTGCCTCACAAAAAATTTTCATATGGATTGAAAAGACTTGTATACGCTCTTAAAAATAAGTTCATCCATGAAACATTAAGACATCCAATAAGATGTAAGATAAGACATCCGTGGAACCCTTCCATTCCACTAAAGATTCTTTATAGTGGAAAGAGTTTCGTTAGATTATTAAAATGCTCTTTACACTAAGAAAAAAAATGGTTACTTTCAGTAAAATGTTCTTTGGGGAACCAAAAATGTTTTTTTATGCCATTGCCTCACAAAATACCCTTTAGGAACCTTTATTTTTAATAGTGTACAGTAGAGCAGAAGTTGTATGGACTAAGTTTCTGACATTTAAAGTGTTTTTCTTTGTCCTTTTCAGACATGAAGAGCACTTGGTCTCTATCCAATTTCATCGTATGGAGGAGAAGCAGCTCAAAAATTCAGCTAAACTCTTTTTTTTTTTGGACAAAAGAAAGAATCATACAGTTGTGGAACGACATGAGGGTAAGTAAATGATGACTGAATTTTCATTTTTGGGTGAACTGTCCCTTTAAATGTAAGTGGCGTACTTTTTGTGACTATAATTTAAAGGTAAAGTGTATAATCTCCGTCACAAGTGGAGACATTAATTTCCGTAATTGTTACACTTGCAACAATTACATTTGCAGAAAGCACATGTTTTGTGCTCAAAACAAGTCTAAATGAAAAAGCCTATTAGGGATAGTAAAAATCCATTGTCAAGAGGTTTTTTTAATTTGCAGTATTTAGAGTTTGTGAAAATGAAAATATTAAATACAATTATAAAGTATTAAAAGTATTTTAAATAGTTTTATTTATCATATTCTCATACAGTATTTGTTTCATTTTCATAATGTGTTTTTGTAAAGTCATATAATATAAAGTCAATTACAATATAATACTGTTTTGACCTGTTTATTTACTATTTTTCAGTGTGGTTTCTGATTCTGATCTATTTATTTACCATTTTTCAGTGTGTTTTTGGTGAATTGTATTAAAACCGTTAGGGTTGACCTGCAAACATCATAATGATTATTATTAATTATAATGACAATGTACAAAACACAAAACCATTACAAAAAAAAACATATAAAAATGTATTGTCCCAATTTTTTAATTCATAGATGATAACAAGTGAGATTTCAATGATATTTTGACCAATGAACTCTGAAATGTCTCTGGTTTCCAATTCAGAAATCTGGTCAGAAATCTTAATTTTGGGTTGCCAAGATTATTTTTGCAATTTCATTTGGCGCTGCTAGTGACAGAAATGACACACTTTACCTTCAAAATTACAGTCATCAGTCTGTGATGTTTGATAACTTTCAAGGAACAATTTTCTTCTCTCTCACTTTCTTCTATTTCTCCATCTGTCACCAAAAAATCCTTCATTTCTCTCTCTGCTGCTCATTACAGAGGCGTGGTGTGCTAATGCAGTAGATATGGTTTGACTCGTTATCAAAACAGTAATGCACAGAATATTAAAGCAAAAACACTTCACGTATCCAGACTCCTCTCAAGTTCCAGATAGGAAAGATACCCGTGTTAAATACTTAAGAGCCCCCCAGAGATTACGACCATTAACCCTTGAGCAGGACAGTGCTGGTGTTATTGTCTATAGCGGTGACGTATCCAGTAACCTGCTTCATGTTACAGAGAAGTCAGGCGACTAATAACCTTTAAACTGTACTTTACACAATACTTTTTTAAGCATTTCTTTAACGATTTCTCAGCTGCCATATTCAGCATTGAAAACAGTCACATTGTTAATAAGTGTGATTTATGCAATTTATATTGTCAGAGTGCATGGCTACTTTTGAATGGTTGTTAATGGAGAAAGATGAATTTTGACTCCCTTGTAAGACCAATTTTTGAACTCCCTTGTTTGAGACCAATTTTTACTAGGAAACTGGCTCATGAAAGTCATTTGTGAATCACACTACACTGGTTGTGCTGCATGTTTTTTGTTGTTGCATGCACAATATGCTTTATCATATTTTATTGTCTTTACATTTTTGTTTTTCTACCAAACATCATAAATCATCCATTATTGTTAACCATACTATTTTTCTCTCTCTGCGTGCATTGAACATGAATTGAACTGTCATTATTCAGATCTTTTTAGTTTAGTGTTGATTCAATTCAGTTTAATTCAATTTCAGGTATAAGCAGGACTATATAAGACAAAATTGTAATTATTTAACTCAGTTTAGTTCAATGTTGATTCAATTCAGTTCAGTGACAGTGTCAATGGTGCAAAGTTCATCAATTATGAAACCACTTCAATTTCAACAACAAGCAGCTCTACAGAAGACAAGGATGTCATTATCCAGTTCAATACAGTTCAGTGTTGGTTCAATTCAGTTCAATTCAATAACAGTGTCAATGTTGTGAAGTTCAATTATGGAACCACATTAATGTCAGCTATAAGCAGCTCTACAGAAGATACGAGTGTCATTACCCAGCTCAATAAAGTTTAACCTTGATTCAGTTCAGTTCAATAACAGTATCGATGCTTCAGAGTTCATCAGAAAATTCAATTCAGCTATAAAGCAGCTTTACATAAGGCAAAAGTGTCATTATTTAGTTCAGTTTAGTTCAGTGTTGACTCAATTCAGTTCAATAACTGTAGCTATGTTTCCATCCACCAAAATCCATTTGCATGCAAATTTTGGAATATCAAAAAAAATGCTAGATGCAAATGCCAAGATGTGCATAAGTTCTAAAAATGTGCATAAAAAAAACATAAAAACTTCCTTGATATGCATCAAAAAAGTCATGTGACTTTGCCTCAACAGATCATATGATTGGATAACTATACTGAATATTAATTATCTTTTAAACCCCAACATATAAGGCCAAAGGACGACAGTGGTAAAGAACCGAAACTCCTGACAAACCGTCTTAGACACCTTATCGACTCGGTGTTTTTCCAGCTCACTATGCTCTTCCTCTCCTCCTGGGCTTCAGCATTGAGCACATCAGTCAGGATAGAGCTGTCAGCTGTCACGCAGCTACACTCACTCACAGACTAAACCATGCACAATGACCAGTTACGCTTTAACCTGTGCATTATTAGAGGTGAGCTATTACTAACCAATCGCACATCTAGAGTCATTTCTGCAGACTAGACGATGAAGGTCTGTTTTGACTTTGATCACACAGAACAAGATGAGTAGCACTCACATTTTCTTTAGGAAATGTAAAACTGATGATTAGTAGTTGATGGATATGTGCTTTTTAACGGTCAGCTGTCATTAGCAGAGAGCAGGATGGCTGATATAATGCAACTTCATAAGGACAAATGAGACATAAAAGAGTCGCTTTACGTCAGTCACTCTGTGGCCATCTTGGCATCGTCCTTGAGCAGCTATTTTCATATCAACATGCATACAAATACAGCTCCTGTTTATCCCCAATACTGTTTAGGTTTGTTTCAATGAATCAGATATCAAATAATAATATAATAAATTCTGCTTCTTCACTCCAATCACACTAATAATATATTTTCCTTCTACAGGATGGTGCAGCTAATGCCATTAGAAGGGTCATACATTTATCAAATGGACCGTGTTTTATTCTATATACTGTATCTGGATGTGTTATTTTTAGTATTATTTATACTACTTTTAGAGTCTAATAATATTAGAGTATTTACTTATATTTTAAATTAGCTTTTATTTTTTATTTAATTTAAGTTTAAGTTTTAGTAATTTTATGTGCTTTTATTTTTTATTTTTTTTAGTATTTCTATTTAGCTTTTTTTTCAGTTATAATTTAGCCTAGTACCTATTTATCATAATAGTATTTATAATAAACTTATAGTAGATATATTAAAATATAGTACTTATTTCAGATGTTTTTTTTTATTTTACATATTTCTTCTTTTAAAAGTATTTATTTGAACATTTCTAATTTTTGTTTATGGTTTTGTAAGTTTTAGATGTTTTTTTTTTTAAAATATTTATAATATTTATATTACAGCTTATTTCAGTTACTGAAAACTGATTGTATTTGTTTTAGTTTTAGTTAATAATAACAACACTGATACCCAAGATTGATAAAAATCAAATGAACACTTACTGTACACAATTTTTACTAAAATGGACAAATAAATACTGAAAACAAAAATATCTATTATCCATTGACAAGAGTGTCAGCAGATATTTGGGACTGAATTAACACTTCTGTTAGTCAACAAAAACTGTAGGATTACTAGCTGATGCCAGTATAATCCCAAATTGGCCAAATATTGTCTGATATATTAATCTGCCACTAATTAAAATGGCAATCTGTCACCAAACGTCCTCTCAGCTTCCAAAACAGCTTCACCAATATCAGCATAAGACAATTAGTTAACTGTACTGGGAGCAGCATGTGCTCATCTATCAGTTCCTTTCATTTTAAGACGGTCAGCGCTCTTTGAGCTGCTTGTTATTGAGAAAATAACCCGCTGTGAAACTGAGAGCGAAGCAACAAACAAAATGCAGCTAATGACAGTATATTATTGACTCGGCATCTGCTGCACTTGCCTGCACATAAATGGCTCTTGATCTAAGCGCAGTTCCTCTTTCAAGATGATGGAAATTTCATTAGATTCCTATTTCCACCATCAATAATTAAAACAATGTGGCACATCGCAGTCATCAAAATACAAGTATGCATTTCACTGACGACCTTGTGAATGAAGACTTACACCCAGGGTACAAAATTAACTTTTTCTCACACCTGACAATGGTGAGAGAGAGACTTTGCAAGTATATATATTTTACTGGCCAAGAAGCTGCGTTATTTTTATAGCTGTTTTTTTCATTGTCACTTGAGATGAGAGTGTTTCCATCTTTTTGGATCATTCCTACACCTACAAGTGTAAGACTGAAAGTCTTTTTTTCAGTCCCTGATTCCCTTTCCAACCAAAAATAATATATATATATATATATATATATATATATATATATATATATATTATTATTATTTTTTTTTTTAATCATTTTATGTTCTTATATTATTATTTAGTTATTAGCATATGAGGTCCAACTGTAAGGCTGAATCGACTGACTTGAAAATTTGTTTGGGTGAACAATGTTGGAATCATAATATTTTCATTGTATTTTTTGAAACTAATTGGAACTAATTCATACTAAATCTGAAAAACAATATTCATCGTACTTAAATGAGTGTATATATTTTATATACTGTCAATGCAAATATATATACAGTATATATATATATATATATATATATACTGCATTAGTCGCTGTTGATACATCCATACAAATGCACAGAAATTTACATATAAGAATTTTTTACCATTTGTACTTAACATTTATGAGATCAAGCTGCAATGTATATGGTTGCTAAAGCTTTGTCGATATTGATTTATGATGTATATGCATCATATGAGGACTGGCTCTTTGAGGAAACAAGATTTTTAATTCTGTTTAATAACAGAGATTAATAACAGCATCTAACAGTACTTTTGTGCATTTTTCAGGGCAGATGTGACTGGCAAGTCCTGACTTGATGATCTTTAATAGAAAGCTGCGCTTCATTATCAAGTAGGGTGTCATGATGGGTGTCATAAAACCTGTCAAATCCTCATTGTTTCCATTATGGTGAGCATTATTTTATCGGTCTATTCAGTGTAAATGCATTACAAGGTGACTAAGCAATTTACTAGAAGAGCAACATCAAAAAATTGGAGGATGCAAAATAAAACATTTCAGTAATCTTCATATTTTCTTCCCCTCATAATTTCATCTCAGACTCGAGCAATTGAGTTCCTCCATCCCCAGGGAGAACAGATTTAGTTTCATTCACTGGGCGAGTTAAGGCTTTTGAAGGCTAAAAATAGGTCCGTAATGGTCATACCTTCAGGAAAGACTGTGTTAAGTCATTACCGAGCGGAGGGATAGGTTTCACTCTATAACTCCCTATAACCGAGAGGCTTTTCATTCGCTAGACAAGCCATCAGAGTCTAATGACCGCAGGTATAAGGTTGCAGCATTGTCATTCACTCCTGTGTTTTTAAGCATAATGCAATTTAGAGGCAACGGCTCAATGATACAGCGATGACCATCCATTAAGGTTGAACAAAACGAACAAGACAGGCTGGAGTCCAGGCAATCGAATTCTGAATGAACATGTGAGAGGAAATCAGATTACAGCGTATGTTTGGGTAATCTCCAGCGGTTGACTGTTTTAATCCAGTGTCGCTGAACATTACTCAGGAGAAAACACATGACCAGCTTAGAGGAAAAAACAAACAAACAATATTTTGTAGAAAAACCAGTGAATGCCTGCAGCACATTCAGGCTTTCAAAGACGGTCAGCTTCATTTTAAAAGTAAAAGAACAAACATTTGCTATATCTACGTTTTAGTGAATTTCTATTGAGGCGATATTTCGGAATTTACAATGTTGTATTTTTTTGTCGATGCAATCATAATAAAACTGTTAATCTGTGTTGCATTATTCTGCATTATTTAGGAAATATGACAGAGGGTGCAATATTTATTCCATGTGCAATGGTGGCCCACCAAACACATGCCTATGGAGCTTACATCTCACAATTCAGAAATAGAAACATCTCACGAATCATGAATCAGAACAGAATGAAATGTAAACTCAGAATACTGATGAAAAAAGTCTAAATTGCAACATGTAGTAAATTCAAAGTTTAACAAAAAAACTGAATTGCTAAGAAACTCAGAATTCTGAGAAATAAATAAAGATAAATTTTAAAAAAGCCAAATCTCAAAAAAGTCTGAATTGTGAAATGGTAACTCAGAATTCTGAGGGGAAAAGTCAGCATTGCAACATGTAAACTCAAAATAAAAAAAAGTCAGAATTGCAACATGTAAACTCAAAATAAAAAAAAAGTCCGAATTGCGAGATATAAACTCAAAATTTTGAGGAAAAAGACAAAATTGTGAGATGTAAACTAAGAATTCAGAGAAAAAAGTCAGAAATGCGAGATATAAACTCAGAATTCAGAGAAAAAAGTCAGAAATGCGAGATATAAACTCAAAATTTTGAGGAAAAAGTCAAAATTGTGAGATGTAAACTAAGAATTCAGAGAAAAAAGTCAGAAATGTGAGATAAACTCAGAATTCAGAGAAAAAAAGTCAGAAATGCGAGATATAAACTCAGAATTCTGGAAAAAAGTATTATATATGATTTCTCGTGTATTTCAAAAAAGTTTCTTCTGCTCACCAAGGCTGCATTTATTTGATAAAAAAACAGCAAAAACTGAAATATTATTACAATTTAAACTGTTTTCTATGTTAATATATTTTAAAATGTAATTGATTGCTGTGATCAAAGCTGAATTTTCAGCATCATTACTCCAGTCTTCAGTGTCACATTATCCTTCAGAAATGATTCAAATATGCTGATTTGCTGCTCAAGAAACATTTCCTATCATCATCAATCCTGAAAACAGTTGTGCTGCTTCATATTTTTGTGAAAACTGTGACACATTTTATTTTTCAGGATTCTCTGATGAACAGAAAGTTCAAAAGAACAGCATTTATTTGAAATTTGAATTTTTGTAACATTCTAAATGGGCATGAGAAAACTGCAGAAAGTTCCTCTTTCCCCTGTGTATGTGTCTAATGCGCTGTGACAGCGGTGGTGTTGCGGGGCTGTTTTGCTGTAGTTAATGCACAACTGGTCTGGGAATCCACCAATCAGAGACGAGCAATGGAGGAGGGGAAGGAGAGCTACTAACCCTTTGTTTGTGGTCTGCTGGCCATGTGGCTTTGCTCTGGTCTTACTGGGGCTGCTGCGAGCCAGACGACATGGCCTACTTTCATTTCTAATCAGCTCTGCTTGAAGTTGTCCTCCAGAATGATGAGCCTCACGCCCACTCCATAAGCAGAAATGATCGGCTGTTACATTCGAGCAGGATTTCGTTCAACCACCAGCGATGATATTCCCCACTGTCATGTTTTGAAATGGTCGAGAGGCATTTGTCATATTCTGTTCCTCATCTGTGTCTTACAACAGCATGATCCATTGGGTTATATCATGAGAAATCAGCCTTAGGACCGAACGAGAGCTCTGAATGTCTGTGGCTGTGTTGAAACTTGAAAAACGCTGCCTTAACAGGCAGTATATGGAGGTATAAGAAACCAAGACTTATCTGAATCCATTGTATAAGATCTTGTTTACTAAGCAGTGTTATTCTAGTATAACAGATATACGATTATAGTTTTAATTAATAGTTTGAATAGTTTTAATATATTGCATTTTAATTTTTTTTAATTAATTGGTAATTTAGTTGAGTGTTTTTGTCATCTTTATATATTTTTATTTAATATGTGTATATACTTTTTGATTTATTTCAGTTTTAGTTTTAGTTATTTTAGTAAATCAATCTGAATAAAAATGAGAAATGTTTCCTTGGCAACTAGCTGGAATAAGTTTATTATTAAATATAAAAAATAGTAAATACTAAATATCAATAAAATAATAAAATGTTAATATTAAAATATGAATATTAAATATTGTTAAAATAAAATATTTAATACTTCAATTAATATCTTATTTCTGTTAACGTTTATTTCAAGCAACAAATTTTTTTTAGTGCTAGCTTTTTTATAAGTGATATTTATGGGTTTTTTTGCCTTTATATGATAGGACAGTAGAGAGCAGACAGTAAATCACAGGTGGAGAGAGAGGAGAGCAGGATCGGCAAAGGACCTCGAGACAGGAATTGAACTCGGGTCGCTGCAAGCACAGTTGCGCTATATGTAAGCACACTAACCATGAGGCTATCGGTGCCAACACAATTTATTTTTTAGTTTTAGTTAATTTTAGTTTTAGTTTTAGTTTACTATAATAACCATATTTTTAGTTAATTTAGTATACACATACACACACACACACACACACACACACACACACATACATATATATATATATAATTAACTTATTAATTTGTGGTTATGTTGTATTTATTTACAGTGCACACAGCAAGTGTTGCATTGAATAAAATTTAAATTTTGAAGTAGAAAAACTGAAGCAGTATTTTCTAGTAAAATTAACTCCAATAATCTTTGTTGTTGTTTTTTTTTTTTTACAGTGTACTAATTACTTACTAAACGAGGGAATGAATTATTAAAATGTGGCCCTAAATGAGGGAACAAGGGAATTAATTAATCATGGAAGTCATGGAAAAGAATTCCATTCGAAGAGTTTCCACTAATAACAGCATGTTGTTTGGAATGACATGAGGTTGAGTAAATAACTAGACTATTGCTTTCGATATTTGTTTGGTTATCTAGTCTAATGCTCATTTGAATTTGTTCCAGATCATCAGACGTGATGGTTTGAGGTCTTGGAAGGCAGTTTGAAACTTAAGAAGGTGCCTTCACACAAAACCGCTGTCTGGTAAGTCATTGACTAACTGGTAGTCTTCAGTTCATTCAAATTATAATGCAATTGCAATCCAAAGCGATGTTTATGAATTCCCAAAAACCAGTCGCTGCTCTGAAAGCTTATGTTCTAAATAAGGATTTCACAATGGAATCCACATGATCTCTGTTTCACCTCTATAGCATTCATATGTGCGATCCAGATTTGATCTCGCTGCATTACAGTGGAGAACAGAAGGAGCGGTAGGCGATGCTGGCAGCAGCAGAGGAGCAGATGGTTTAGGTTGCCTCTGGACGGCTTTCAAAAAGGCTTCCCTTAGCTGAGGAGATACGTTTCATTAGAAGAGGTCCTGATGTACTGGACAGACGTATGCCCTTTATAATGCACTGCCCATCTGCTGGTGCTGGTTAGACCTGCTAATGGAACGTGCGTGATGAATCTTAAAACACAAAAATCACGTGAGCTATCTCAATTGTTTCTCTAGAAAGGCGTGCATGGAGAGCGTTTGCCAAGACAAAGGAAGTTTGAGCTCAAACATTTCTCATCAAGTCATCTGAGCTGCTATTCACATTCATTTATAGCTCTATACCTTCACTGTATTTTCAAATTTGTCTGTTTTTACTTCATTGGGAATTCTAAGAATTTTTTCGTGAAGCGTCTGAAAATGTTTGTTAACGTTTCATTAGCCAAAATGAAATATGGCTGAGCTATGAAGGATTTTTTGCTTGATGCACATCTTTTGTAAGGCTTTTTTTGTTTGTTTTAAAGGAATAGTTGACCCAAAAATGGATTTTGTCATCCTTTAGTAGCAGATTTATACTGACTAGCACAGTTCTCATTACAACAATGCAAGAAAAATTATGCCATTATTGTAACGGGAAAAAAATAGCGCAACAAATACTATATGACGTATAAAACATAATGTAGTATTTGTTGAGCTACTTTTATGCTTATTTAAATAAAAAAAAAACTGTATAATGAAAAACAATGTTACAATGAAAAAAAGCAGTTTCTTTATGCAAAATATAATATACAAAATTTTATTTTCTTTATGCAAAATATAATATACAACATTTTATATTTCTTCCTTTTGAATTTGATTCTGGCAGATGGGACAATTATGAGTGAATATTAGCTTAAATTTCAGTCCTGTTCCTCATATAAATTTTTCAGATGACTTCAGAAGATTTATACAATTTATATGAATTTCTTTTATGAGATTTTATGGTATTTGCAATAGTCAGTAAATGATGAAAAACTATTCCTTTAATGCTTTGAAAATTAGTACTATTCTGGTATCATTGATATGCTATTATAGTTTGTTTTTAAGTTTTAGTAATTTTATAGTGCGACTTGGTTAGTTTTGTTAAAAAATATGTCTGTGTATTTATTATTAATTTTTATTTCTGTTTTAGTTATTTTAGTACATCAAGTTGAACTAAAAGAAAATGAGAAATGCTGCCTTGACAACTAGCTGAAGTAAATTTAAGTTTACTTTTTATTTTCTTTTATTTCAGTTAATGTTTGTTTTAGGTAACAAAAAAGTTTTTTTTGTTGTTTTTTTGTTTTTGTTTTTTTAAATAGTTTTAGTGTTAATTTTAGTTTTAGTTAACTATAATAACCCTGATGAAAACATCTACATTTCATAATCAACACTTCCTATGAGTTACTTAGGATAAAGTACTTTATCTATAACAGAGAAATAAATGCAATGGCCATTTTGGAGAACTGTAGATGACACCTGACCTGAAATGAAATATGTTCTGTTATGATATGTTTTGAATGCTCTTTATTTTGATTGGCTGACCTCTCTCACTCTCTCTGCCAGACATGCATGCATCTGACCAGCCAAACACATGCCACTATTTCATAACAGATGCAAGCGTAACCAAAGAGGTGGCAGCCCTTTAATAATGCATGCTGCCCTTTCAAGAGTAACCATCCTGCACCTGCTGTTACACTGTACCTCCAGAGCCCTCCATCCCCTCCAGCCTTCAGAAAGACCAGCATAAAGTCCTTCACGCAGGAGATGGAGCGGCTGAAACCCGGCACCTTCGCTCGCCACATGGCTCCGGTCCTGCGGCGTTTCTCCAACCATCTCATCTCTTTAGCTCCGGCATGCTTGATCGGTGTCAACTTTTGTCCTTTAAAGAATGGGACGCTCGTGAGCAGCTACTTTGACAGATCCAACAAACACATGCTTTGACATGTTCACCGAGGAGCAAACGCATGATAAAGAAGCAATGACTGATGGTGAAATGAAACCTCTCCGACATATGCACACCACAAGTGTTTGTTTGCAAAGACTTTTATTGCTCTGTCATCTCATATTTCATCTCATATTTTATATGGGCATCAATTTCGAGATGTTTCTCCTCAACTTGCTTAATAATTAATACAGTTTAATTAATTACAGTATGATGAAAAATGTTTGAGCTCTTATTGAGTTCTTTAATTTTTGGGACTCACACCAGTGTTATTTTAATAATTTTACATGCTATTAGAGCTTTTATTAATATTTTCAAATTTGCTTTTATTTATATATTTTTTCATTGTATTTTTTAAATAGTTCCATTTAAGTTTAATTGATTTTTATTTCAATTCATGGTTATTTTAGTATCATTTAGAAACTATTATAGTTGTTTTTAATATTTTGAATCAGTTTTTATATATTTTTTAAATTTAGTACATCAACTACAACTAGCTGAAATAAGTTAGAAATACTTTATATATATATATATTAGTCTGAAAAATTGTATTTTAGTAAACATTTAGTTTTTCAAGTAACAAAAGTGTAGCATTAGTTCTGGCAGGTCACGTTAGTCAAGTTCGCGTCAGCAGACTATCAGCTGATCCATGTCTAGCTATAGGGATACGAAACCCATCACAGCAGCTATATATAAGGTCCTTCAGTATTATCAGCAGCTTTCGCATTGCTCAATAGCTAATTACCCTCCTCCATCCCCAATTCCTCCTCTCGTCCAGTCAGGATTCGGCCTTCTGATTTGTTTACATTAAAATATTGAACATAAATGATATCCACAAGACATTAATGTTGGTTCTGTTCTGTTTACCCTAAGTGGTTATCGCTGCTCTCCCTGCTCTTATACATGCTAGGCTGCTTGGATGCACAGGGAGTTCTTGGCCAGAACAGAACCATACCACCAATCCAAACTGTGTGCTTGTCAATCATCTTTGACAACGGTGGTTTTGACAGAAATGCTTTTTTAATGCTTTTAATTTTAATTTCAGTTTTAGTTCTAGTCAACTATAATATTCCTGCTTCAGTTTTAGTTTAGTTTTTTTTTTATTAGTAAGTTTTGTGCTTCAGCTACTTTCATTTAGTTTCAGTTAATTTCTCATTTTCATATACAGTATTTTACATTTCTCATCTAATACTTACATATTATTGTATTTCAGCTTTAGTTCAATTAACAATAATGCTTTAATAGCTTTAGGCTGATGATACACAGGGCAACTTTTTGAGCAATTTTGTTGGGTAACTTTTTTGAGCAGTGTTGCTTGGGCACTTTCCCACTGAGAATGGGTAACAAATTTCTATCTGGATACTTTAAATCAGTCGTAGGCCCTGTGTCTCACCTTGTTGCCTGTTGATGGCAATATTTCCCAAAGTTGCCCGGCAACATTGCTCAAAAAGTTGCCCCATGTATCATCAGCCTTGGTTTTACTTAAAAATAGTAAAGATGAGAAAATTGAGATATTATTGAGAAACTTCAAAGATTACTAGAGCATTTATATATATATATATATACACACATATAATATATAAATCTAAGAAGTAGGAAAACAAAAGCCAAAGTCTCCCTTTGCAGTTGAATCTCATTAAGGTCTAGAAGAACGTGAAGTTATTAAAGAGATCTAATTTGCGATTTTTGTTATTGCTATGTATGTCTATAATGTATAGTACTCACCAAGCATCAAATGCAGTGTTTTGGCAATTAAATAAAACAATCACTTTATTAGAAATTGCAACTATATGTGGTTTCAGTCGATGAATGTTAGTCAGTGATGTGCATGATTAAAATCAAACACATACAAACCTTCTACTAAAGAAAACATCTGCTGAAAATGTACCACCTTGCAAATCTAGGTTCATTTCCTCTAGAACTGCACCTGTAAAATTCCTCACATTATTACGAGGAACTAAATGACGATGTGTTTTCACATTTTTATGACAGGTGCAGTTTCACCGAGAGACACAGGCGCTGCGAGTGACACCATGACCTGCGCTGTCTGTCACAAATATGCAAGCAATGACATTGTCACAGGGACTAAAATATATTTTCTATAAAAAATAATGCAAAATGTCAGAGACATGGCTCAGTGGTTAGTAAATGTGCTCTGACGTGTTGCGCAATAGTGCTTGTGTGCTGGTGACCTGAGTTTGAATCCAGCTCTCATCGTTTCCCGTTTCTCATTCATTTTCTGTCGCCTCTCCACCATTCAATGAAAATGACAAAAGAAAAATACATTTTCATGCCTGATAAGATATATTTATGGCTGGTAAATGATCTCAGTTCATCCACCATTAGATGGACGGATTGATCCTCAGTGTTGATCCTAACTTGTTTTAGCATGAAAATAATGTATTTTTTCAAAGTGAAAAAATAGCATATAGGAGTATATAAGCATAGGAATTATTGCTCCTTCCATTAATTAATTAATTAATTTGAACACAAGCATAAATGTTACAATTCACACAGTCTCCGACAGAGAAAAGAGGCATCTTCTGGATTTATCACTCAAATTAGTAGTGTTTAGTGGTGTTTGATATAAATGTAAACTACAAAAATTGCTTGATAGCTTGAAAACTGTTTGATCATGTTCTATACAGAGTAATTATCTACAAACTATTAAAAAAATCTTAACTTTAAATAAAGTAAATATTAATTTAAATAAAATATTTAAAAACTTAAACTTATTCTATTTCATCTAGTTACCAAGGCAGCATTTCTCATTTTTGTTTAGTTTGTTAAAATACTAAAAAAAAAGAACTATATAAGATAAAACTAAGAAATAAACATTAATAAATACAGTATAGACACACACACACACACACACACACACACACACACATATATATATATATATATATATATATATAAAAACACTGGGTCTAACGATTGTCAATAAATGGAAAAGGAAAACAGAGTCTGATAACCTGTAGTTTAAGTTCATTAAATGATAATATTGATTATTAAAAACACAAACTTTCCATTTAATTCCATTTTCCATTTGGGTTGATATTGGCCTTGATAATACTTGGTATCAGATCAGTAATTTCCATAGATCATGCTTCATTATATCAAATGAATGCATATTATATTTCTTTTTAAGGGGAGCAGAAGCCCGGAGACTCATTTCCATGCAGGAAACTCTCAGTTTGAGCTGCGTCTAATTGTACGAGTGCTGAATGGACTATAGTATGGATCATGGACGCTCTCATACTTCAGACTCACAGATCTCATTTCCATGGCAGAACGTGACGTTGAGGCCATCAGGCTCAAGATTATCATGAATTCAATCTCTTTCTCTCTCAGGCATCTTCAGATGTGTTGCAGATCCTAGTGAGCTGTCTTGCTGTCTACTGCACACATAACCAGCATCCTTCTAAGGCAGCATGCTAACTTAAATGGAACCTTAAGTGACTGATTTGGAACGCTCTACATAGGCAGCGATAGAATAGAAAAGGTTAAGTATGTGATACTCTCGTGAGCTTTAACTTTTTTTTTTTTTTTTTTTTTTTTTTTACAAAAATATTGGGTAAAATAGCTTTTTAATTTGATTTTTTTTTAATTGTGTATGATTTTCTGGTTTCTGATTGTTTGCTTGTTTGTTCTCCTATCAAGTGTATAAATTGCATTTAAATAAAAATAGATAATTTTTTCAGAAAATATTTCTTCTATTATTTATTTCTAATATTTTTATTATTTATTTTATTGGCTATTTTATGTCAGATTTTTTGCTTGTTTTATTGTCTTCCTATGGGTAAAAAAAATGCATTTTATTAAAAGAATCAATAATCAACCTGGAATAAAAATATATAATTTTTAAGAAAAATATTTTCCATTGTTGAATTGACTTTCATAAATTATTTTTCATTCCCCCTAATTAAACAAAAAATATTGTATTATATTTCTGATATTTGAATTGTATTTTATTATTTTAAAAATGTAATCTATTGGAGCTATTTTATGATTTTTTTTTTTATTGTCCTTCCATGTGTAAAAACAGCATCTAATTAAAATAATCAATAATCAACTAAGCTGAATTCCACGATAGAAAAATATTTTTCTGAAAATTATCATTTCAATATTTTTCCATTGTGGAACTGATTTTCACAAAATTAACCCCCTCAAAAAAAAAAAAATAAATAAAAAAAAAGTTGTATATTAATATTTCTGATATTTTAATTGTATTTTAATTTTTTTTATTTAGATTTTTATTATTTATTCTATTGGAGCTATTTTTGTCAGATTATTTCATTTCATTAAAAATATTGCTGAACTGACTTTCACAAAATATTTTTCATTCCCCCAATTAAACCAAAAAACCTTAATATTTCTGATATTTTAATTGTATTCATTCATTCGTTCGTTCGTTCATTCATTCTATTGATGGTGTTTTATCTCAGATTTTTTTTTCCTCCCATGTGTTTAGTGGACAAATTGATAATATTTCAGAAAAACTTTTTTCTTTACTATTTTCCATTGTGGAAGTGACTTTCAAAATATCTTTATTCCCCCTAATTAAACAAAAAATCTTTCTATGCATGTATATGTATATGCTATTAGAGCTATTTTGTGTCAGCATATCTAATGGAAAAGAAACATTCCACAATTTGAACATAATTTGTGTGATACAGTGATACAGAGATCTCAAGACTCATCAGTAAAGCTTCGTTCCAAACTAGTTCAGACACCAGATTCTGTTCAGGAACGACACTACAAGCACATGTATCGAAATAAATAAACAACTAGATGGCTCATCAGCTTTGCATGAGCGCTGTAATCCATCATGAGCTGCGAGTGAGGTGTCAGATGCACCGCTGTAACAACTCCATTAAGACTGCACACGAGCTGACATCTCCATATGCTCTACAACACTCATGTGACATCAGAGCCCATTACCCACAAACCCCTTCATCCGCAACGCGCCCTGGAAGTACTAAACAAACGCTCTTCACCAGGGGTCATGGCAGCGTTGTGGCCTGATCTACACACACACACTGATTTGCTTTCACAGCGACTTAGGGATTGTGAATCAATTTATTGTTTGTTGTTTGTAACACTGTTAAAATGGTTTGAAGCCGCAGGTGTCTTTTTGTAGCTTCTTACAAGCAACTGATTTTCAGATTGTCATCAGGACTATAGCAGATCAAGGGTGGACATTATGATATTTTTAGGCAGAACATTGCCTTTTTATTATATTAGTTTAGCTTTTTTGAGTCTTTTGTTTTGAGCTCAAGTGTTACATAATGTGAAGCTCTTTTTGCTTCACATTACGTAACAGTAAAAAGAGAGGACAAAAACTCAAATGAGATGTGATCCTTTTATTTGTGAAGTATTAACTCGATTATTCAAGAAATAGTCATCACTGTATGTTATTTATGTAGAAAGCATATTTTCATTTCATTTTCATCATATAAGCCAGTGGTGAAAAGTTTGGGGTCAGTAAGATTTTTTTATGTTTTTGAAAGAAGTCTCTTCTGCTCACCAAGGTTGCATTTATTTGATAAAAAATACAGAAAAAAAACATAAATACTGTGAAATATTATTACAATTTAAATTAACTGTTTTCATTTTAATATTTTTTAAATTGTATTTTATTTATGTGATCAAAGCTGAATTTTCAGCATCATTACTCCAGTCTTCAGTGTCACATGATCCTTCAGAAATCATTCTAATATGCTGCTCAAGACACACTTATGATTATTATCAATGTTGAAAACAGTTGTGCTGCTTCAATTTTTTTTTTTTTTTTTTTTTTGGAAACTGTACAATTTTTTAAGATTCTTTGACGAGCAGAAAGTTCATAAGAACAGCATTTATTTGAAATAGAATCTTTTGTAACATTATAAATGTCTTTACTGTCACTTTTGATCACTTTAATGCATCACATGTTGTTTAATACGTCATTTGATTCATTAAACATCAACACAAGTCTTATCAGATCCTGATTACCTCATTTTAGAGGTGCTTCTTCTCCTAAACATCTTCATTGAGGTGCTTTATCTATCTCAAATTTAATTACACCTTCTTTATAATTCATATCTTTGGCTCAATCGGCCGCACAAGGTTCCTGGCAGAAGCCTTGGGTCTCAGGTGAGCGGCGCTGCTCTGATGTGATGTATTGTTAGTTCATGTGTACAGGGTGTTGAATTTCACTCTCAGCTTGATAGCACTCTTTAACTGAACCTCTAATGATTCCTTAATGAGGCTCAGTCTGCGTTTCAGTCCTACTTTTATGCTAGCTAAAACGCTGCTTATTAATATCTACGTACGGGGGAATGGCTGTTGAAATTGCCCTACACCAGGTGCTATTAAATTGTAGTATTCAGCTGAAACTGCAAAAGCGAGTGATTAAACTTTAATATATATATATATATATATATATATATATATATATATATATATATATTTCCCAGCTGAAGTTCATTGTTAAAGGTTTTTAACGTTTTTAACGTTCTTCCAGTATGTACCTAGTATGTAATAAAATCTAGGCAGCATGTCAGTGTTATACCCATGCAATATTACAAAGATATGCTGTTATGTGTTTAATAGATATCAGAAAGAAAGTTTACCATGTGTATTTACAGCCAATATCCCTCTGGTGCATTATTGGTATGTCAACCTATTAATTTTCCTTGCATTCTTGCAATTAAAAGGGTCTTGAACTAAAAACATGCTGTTTTTGAGTCACACATATTTGATTTTTCTGTTCTATTACATATTTTCTGTACATTTCTTCTACATATGGATCTTTTTTCACTGCATCATAGGTAAGTTAAATACATGTTGTCGTTCACATGACTTGTACTATAAATTATTGGTATTATTATTGTCAAATATCAACATTTCAGTTATGCATTTGCTCATAGGGTATTTTTTTTGTATATCAGATTATCAATTATCAATTATATTTTTGTCAGCCAAACCCATTTGGTATAAAATACCTCAGTCCCCCTGAGAATTTAAGTTAATATTTTAATAATTTATCAACACATTTGCATGTTTATAGTTCATGATATCAGTTACTTGTCACATGACATGCAGGTGAACAAATAAATGATTTCATATTTTTATGTTGTTTATTAATCGTATTTAAAGGTGCCATAGAATGGAAAACTGTATTTACCTTGGCATAGTTGAATAATAAGAGTTCTGTACATTGAAATGACATACCGTGAGCCTCAAACACCATTGTTTCCTCCTTCTTATGTAAATCTCGTGAATGCAAAAGACCACTGAAAAATAGGCGAATCAGAACATAACACCAACTGTGACGTAACAGTCGGGATCACTAATAGTTACGCCCCCAACATTTGCATATCCCCGCTCATGTTCTAGGCCAGCCGCCAGCCGAACCATCAGAAGTTCTGCAGGTATTGTGAAGAAACAAGCGAGGAAAATGGCAGATCATGGAAATAAATGTTATGTTCCAGGCTGTGCAGGGGATGTGAAGTGCAGGGATGGGTTGGTGTCTGTATTCAGAAAGGCACGGAAAGCATAACGCATTCTAATAAAATAACGCAAGCCACTAAAGGGACATGGTTAGCTTCTTGTTAGCTGTAGCCTGTTACATTGCAGTATATAAGATTTCACTTACCACAAAAACAGAGTAAGGAGAGATGATTGAGGATGATGGCGAATGATTTACAGATCCTGAGCACCACTGACAAGCATCTGATCTTGTAAAATGTGTGGTAAGTACTGCCGCTCCATAGTATAAACAGAGTTTGTGCGATCGTGAATCTCGAAAGTGAAAGTAAAACGCGATCATGCATTTGAAAGCAGTTTCAGTGCCCCGCATATTAATAGCGGCTCCTTGATGCCCGCATTTTATATACAGTATAATTACCCAGCAATATAACTGCGAGAGAAAGTAATGAAATATATATTTTCCTCCCTGTGTTTCCTTCCTGCTGTGTTACTGAAATGAGCCACACTGTGAAACAGCCAATCAGAGCAGAGCCGCACTGTGAAACAGCTAATCAGAGCAGAGCTCAACATTATTATTCATGACCCTTCCAAAGAAGCCAATAACAGACTATTTCATTCTAGGGAGAAATCCTAGGGTTGTAAATGCACATGTAAAACCATTTCTGGAGAATTTTTGCCCTTACATAAGCCACATACCTTCTATGTAGATATCAGAGAAATATTTTAAATATTGTATCAATGCATTCTATGGCACCTTTAAATTTAAATGTATATATGATAATATATTTTAATTAACTATTTAGTTATTTATTTGGAAGTGTTTATAATAGTATGAAGGTGCTTGCTTGTGCAAATCTCATAGTCACAAATCCAGGGTGCCGTGGGTGGTTGCCATGGAATTTCTGTGAATTTGATATGATTGCTAGGGTGTTCTGGATGGTTGCTGAGTGGCCAAAAAAGCTTAACACTCTATGATTTTCTGGATTGGTTTTCTGCTTTTTTTATTGTCCTGCCAAGTGTATAAATTGTATTAATCAAGTTAAAAACATCATCATCACCATTGTGGAATTGGAAAATATGAAAAGAAAATACTTTCTTTTTTTATGTATTTTGAGCTATTTTATATCAGAATATCACATTTTTAATTTATCATTTGTAATTAACATTTTTGATTATTGATCTTTTTTTCAGAAAAACTATTTTCCGTTGTGAAATAAACTGTAACAAATTATTTTATTCACTCCAATAAAAAAAAAAGCATTTGGATTTGGATGCATTTGAACATTCCAAATTGATAATTTTTCATTATAATTTTTATATTTTTATATATTTAATTATAATTTTTCAGATTTTTTTTTTTTCTCCCATTGTTGAAAGGACTGTCACTTTAATTAGTCTATTTTTATGTTACTGGAGCTATTTTATGTCAGGATATCTAATGGAAAGTAAAAATGTCATAATATTCCAAATAGATCATTTTTGATTGTAATTTTTAATTCATCATTTTTCATAAAAACATTTTTTTTTTCTCCATTTTGTATTAGACTGTCAATCTGTTAGAGATTCACAAGTGCCTCTGAATCAGATAATTCTTACATGTCATCTTCTCAAATTACATCTCGACAGAGAAAACCTTTTTTGGGCCAACCCGTCGCTCCAAACGCAATCAAAATGGAAGAAACCAACGAGAAGAGGGCGTCGGGGAAAAGGACTTCAGGAGGTAACTTCATCCGAATGTACTGTTTCACATGATCAAGACAATATTGTATTCAATTTATTGGACAAAGAATTATCCACTGAACAAACTACAGTATTGAGTAAAGGACTATCATTTGTACCATATAATGTCTCAAATCCCTTTATGGTTAAGGTCGAATTATTTAAGTTTTTCAGAAATGTGAAATTGAGAAGTTTGTTTAATTCGAATGTGAATGAAACTCCACATGTACAACAGTTTAAACCGAAAAGTACTTTTACGCCAGTAATTCATAATCATTCAGTTAATACATTTTGTAGACTTGTAGAAAACGATGTGGAAAAATCATTACAAGAATCTCATAATGAATTATACAAGAAGAAAAATTTAACAAGAGCGCAAAGAGAAGCATTATCAGCATTAAGTAATGATCTGACATTGACTATTCAACGAGCAGATAAAAGTGGAGGGATTGTGGTTATGAATACTAGTACGTACATCGAGAAAATAAAAGGGAAGTTACATGATGAGATATTTTATAAGAAACTTGTATTTAACCCGACTGAGTCCTATAAAAAACAAATTGATGAAATTTTACAAATAGGGTTAGATAGGAAATGGATTAATGAACAAGAATTTAAATATTTAAAAAATGAATATCCCAGGATTCCAGTTTTATACACTTTACCAAAAATTCATAAATCACTAGAAGATCCTCCAATGCGACCAATTGTTTCAGGGAATGGGTCATTGACAGAAAATATATCTAAATTTCTTGATTCTTTGATTCAACCGATAGTGAAAAAACTGCCATCCTATTTAAAAGACACCACTGATTTTTTTGAATAAATTGAATCAAATTCCTTGCATAAGCACGATGGACTGGCTTGTAACACTCATGTCACTTCACTCTACACAAATATACCTCATGAGGCAGGTTTGGATGCACTAAATTTTTACTGTAAAGATGATGACAGCAGAGTACCATCACAATATATAGTGGACCTTACTACAATAGTCTTAACCAAGAACTATTTTTTATTTGAAAGAGATTTTTATTTGCAAGTGCAAGGTACAGCGATGGGCACTCCAACAGCACCAAATTATGCAAATTTATTTATGGGTAAATTTGAACAAGATCATGTCTATAATAACAATCCATTTCAGTCAAATATTAAAGTTTGGATGCATTATATAGATGATTGTTTTATGATTTGGTCAGGTTCTGAACAGGAACTAGATTCATTTATGTTGTTCATTAATTCGAAAATTCCATCAATTAAGTTTACACTGGAAAAAAGCTGTGATTCCATACATTTTTTGGACGTTAAAGTAACAAAGATTAATGAGTCATTACATACAACAGTATTTCGAAAACTAACAGATAAAAACACAGTATTATCTATTGACAGTTATCATCCAGCTCCTTTAAAACGTAGTTTACTGATCAGTCAATTACATCGATTAAAACGTAACTGTAGTACTGAACATGAGTTCGAGGAACAGGTAAAACTGCTATTCCAAGGATTTCGTTCTAAAGGGTATCCACAAAGTTGGTTAAATAATGCATTGGATAAGGTGAACAAATTGAATAGACATGATCTTTTGAAAATAAATAGACCCAATAAAAAACAAAGAAATTTTTCAGTAAATTGTTCATTGACATGCAATGAGCACAGTAATAAAATAAAATCGATTATTTATAAATATTGGCACATATTATCATCTGATGAATCTTTAAATGATAAATTTAAATATCGCCCATTGTTCACTTTTAAAAGATCACGAAATCTATCAGATATGATGGTAAATTCAGATGTAGTAAGGAGAAAAAAGACTGCATATATACAAAGCTGTTTTCCGTGCAGAAACTGTGCCGCATGCCGGAATTTGGTGAAATGTAAAGAGTTTATGAGTCCAGTAACACAGAAATGTTTTAAAATTACATCTTGTATTACCTGTTCTACTCGTAATGTGATTTATATGTTAAAATGTCCCTGTCAAAAGATATACATAGGAAAATCATCGCGTCAGTTGAAATTACGAATTAACGAACATAAATCGAGTATACAACAACAAGATATAACCTCTTCAGTAGCGAGACATTTTAATGAAATGGGACACGACATCAAGCAATTGGAATGTACAGGAATAGGTAATATAAATAAAGAACTATTGAAACGGGAAGCATTTTGGATTCATAAACTTAAATCACTGACGCCAAATGGCATGAATGAAGAACTAGAACATTGTTTTTCTTTAATGTACTATAATTGGTCGAATTCATCTTTAGATGTTATATAATAAATCTTGAATATTTACAGTGTGAAAACCATAATTGCTTATGACGATGTATTTCTGATGTTTTTAATTATTGAATTTTCCACTGTTATACTATTTAAAGTCAATTGATGGAGTTGTTGATTGTTTATTTAATCTGTAGGCTAGAATAATAGTGATAAATGAATAATCCTAGATAATTCTTGCCTTAGTCACGGATGTGTAGTGTGATGTACTAGTGAATATGATGTTTTGTGTTGTGAAAATGGTCTAGTAGTTAAAAAGGAAATGTTTTAATGATTGTGGTGATTCAGCATTGGCTGATGAGTGATGACGTTGACATAGTTGGTGATTTGAAAAGTGGGTGGAGGGACGTAATTGCTTTACACACTGAGGAAGGCTTGGTAGCCGAAACATTTGTGTCTATTCCCTAATGGTAATGATTGTAAAATAAAACGAAAAAGAAGATTGTTCTCGTGAGTGCGGATCATAAATTCTTCTACAAAGTATTAGACTGTCACAAAATATTTTATTCCCTCCAATGAAACAAACAAAAAATCTCTCTATTTTATATGGATTTTGAGCTATTTTATGTCAGAATATTAAAGGGGTCCTATTATGCTCTTTTACAAAGTCTTGATTTCGTTTTAGGGGTGTACTAGAACATGCTCTCATGTTTGGTGGTTCGAAAAACGCATTATTTTTCACATAATTTACATTATTACAATACCTTCCTCCCCAGCCTAGCACAAACGGCTCAATTAGTTCCGGGTTTGATGAAGGCCCGCCTTCCGAAAAACGAAATGTGTTGTGATTGGTTAGCTGTCCCAGTGCGCTGTGATTGGCGAACAGCTTGGCAGAATGACTAAAAACAAATTAATTCTCTGCCAGCGGGAGGCGCTGATGTAGTGGTAGAGAGCAAGGTTTCCCCGGTAACGCTGTACACAAAGCAGAGCTCCGCTCAAAATGCTGCTTTATCAGACATTACATGCAAGATGAAATGAAAATGACATCCAAATTTTCTGAAGACAGTCGGTTTCCTTTAGAAATACAGTGATATAAAAACACCCGCACCGGGTTTCGATTTTGAAACGTGCATTCGAATTTCCGGAGGCGGGATTTATTTTAATTATATTCTAATGGACCAATTTGTGATGTCACAAATACAGGAAAACAACTTTGTAGTCCAAACGAGCCGTTCATTGTAGTTCTTGAAAATGGATTTTTTAAAAACAAAATATCTCCCTTTGGAGTGGACTTTGAGATTTGTAACTTTGTAGATCTTTTTATGCTCAAACATACACACTACACACTGACTAAAATTCAAAAAGTAAAAAAGCATAATAGGACCCCTTTAATAGAAATAAAATGGTCCATAACATTCCAAATTGATAAATTATTATAATTTTTCAGAAAAAAATCTTGGGCTATTTTCCATTGTGGAATAGACTGTCACTTTAATTAGTCATTTTAATCCCCCCCGCCCTCTAATAATAATTTGAAACACAGAGGGACAGGGAGAACTCATGGCTCATGTAACGCACACACTGGGTTTCTGGCTCATCAGTAAAGCATCTTCCTGTGTAGCTGTTCAAACAGTGCTAGCAGAGGCCGATCTGAGCTCTAGCAGCAGACGCTGGCGTGTGTTTTTCTTTAATCCCGTGTGTTTGAAGGGATTGCACAGGCTGAGGGCTGAATTTGACTGAGTAGCTCTAGGCGGGTGTAAGGACGCCCACATTAGTGAGTCTGCTTCACTGCACACTTCAGCTGAAATCAGCTTTCCTCCCCACCAAATGAGATGCTTACGATATTGTAGCTGAGATGAAACAAAAGAGAGAGAGGGCGTGTGAAAGAAAGACACACTACTCGCATTTCTTGTTTTGTTCCAAACCTAGTGAGCTGCCGTCATAGGTGCACTTAAACTAAGTGTAAAAATACACAGAATTTATTCAATACCGTAAAGTATTAAAACTTGACTATTTTACCTAATGACTGGTGTATTATGTATGCTTGTTAGTGTGTTTTGTGTCAGTTTGGTTTAACAACATTTGGTTTATCACCTATTCTGTTGGAACCTATTTTCCATCAAGTGTCCCATGCACTTCATGTGAGTAGCACTATTTTATAGTGTGCACTTTATAGTTACAGTCAGGACCTAAAACTGGTGACTTCAGAAAATTTACCGGCCATAAATATTTTTACCAGCCATGAAACTGTACAAATGTGAATTTTCATTAAAAAAAAAAAAAAAAAACTGCCAGAACCAGGGAAACATCTAATTGCATTTTTCATTCATTCATTCATTCATTCATTCATTCATTCATTCATTCATTCAATCATGCACAATGTCTCACTCACTCACTCACTCACTCACTCACTCATTCAAATTGTAAAAATTAAATCTATATATATATATATTTCCTAATATAATTAATGTATACAATCATTATTATTATTAATTACTATTTAATAGTTATTAGTAGTTACTAGTAATTATTATTAACAATAACAATTATTATTATTATTATTATTATTATTATTTAATATAACAACAGTACAGTTACAGTATTAACATTTATGGTTGTTTTTTCTTTGCTTTTAAACTTTAAAACACAGAGAATAAATAAAAAAATTCTAAAAATTAAATCAATCAATAAATATCAATCAATCAATATATATATTTTATGTATTTCTTTTTTGAAATGCTTCTCTTTTTTTGACAGATTTATAAACCATGCAAAAAGTTTCTCATTACAAACTTTTTCAAAAGCATTTTATAAGTGACTCAAACTCACAGCACTTGCAGAGATGGAGTTTCCATCAAGCTGTTTGTAAAGCAATCACATGTCCTGAGTGAACAGCCCCTTTGAAGGCAGCTGCTTTCTGTTTCTAAGCAAGGATGCTTGGTTTTGGAACAGAGCCATTCTCTCTCTCTTTCTCTACACAGTTCAAAACCACTGACTCAAAAGGAAAGGATGGGGTTGGACTCACCGTCCTTGCGATGGTACGTAATCTCCACTTTCCGTTCCTCCGACCCCAGGAGAGCCTGGGCCACCTGTGCAATAGCATGTCTCTTGGTTTGCTCGCCATGCAGGAAGTCGCATGTACAAGGTTTCTGCATGATATCCGGCCGTGAGAATCCAGTCATCTCACAGAATCCATCGTTACAGTAAATAATAGCACAGTTCTGGACCCGGGCATTGGCTATGATGAACTTCTTATCTGTAAACAACCAAACACCACACAAAATTAGTGTAAAATCGGCTTGGGTGATCATTTGATGAGAAATTAGTTGAGTATCTTGACAAATTGGTTTGAGATATTGTTCAGATCTCTTCTGACACTTAAGGAAACACATGTGAGCAAAAGAGGAGATCCATTTGATCTTTCATTGCCATTTAAGAAGCAGTCAATGGGCTCCACGGCTTTGAGAGTAAAAAAAAACATACACAGACAAATCCAAAGCACACTTGCATCATCAAATTTAACCTGAGATTTTGAACACTCTAGCAACTGTACAGCTTATATAATGAGTGCTTAAAAACCTTAAATGTCATAAAAATCTTCTAAATACGCTCCAATAGTCTAGATTTCACTGCGTGCATGTGTATGTGTGTGTGTGTGTGTGTGTGTGTGTGTGTGTGTATGTAATCTTCAGTATGAGAGCATCGTTTATCTGACCATACATACATGCAGAGCATGCTTTCATTCATGCATTTCAATGGAATAGCTGCTGTGCACATAAACATGGTCATCTGACAGATGTATCTGAAGTGTAAACACTAAAGAGCCACAATGCTGAAAGTCTCCTGACTGTCATCTGCCAGTCTCTCCGTATGCCTTTGTGTCGGTTCCTGTCGTTACTCTGATGCCCTAAAGCTTTATAAAAGCTATATAACATATAATATTGTATATTAAGGCATTTCATAGTTTATTTTTATTGATAATAGTGTTTAAAACATTTTATGAAGAAAGAGTAGAATATATGCACACAAATGCAGAGAATGCACTCAAACAACGAAGCTCAAACAAACAACTGTTTACTTTCCTTAAATGTAGCTGTGTGTGTGTAAATATAGTACATATGTGATCCTGGACCACAAAACTAATAGCCAACAAATACATTGTATGGGTCTATTTTTCTTTTATGCCAAAAATCATTAGGATATTAAGTAAAGATCATGTTCCATGAAGATATTTTGTAAATTTCCTACAGTAAATATATCAAAACTTAATTTTTGATTAGTAATATGCATTGCTAAGAACTTCATTTGGACAACTTTAAAGGAGATTTTCTCAATAATTTGATTTTTTTGCACCCTTAGATTCCAGATTTTCAAATAGTTGTATCTCAAATATTGTCATATCCTAACAAGCCACACATCCATTGAAAGCTTATTTATTCAGCTTTCAGATTATGTATAAATCTCAATTTCTACAAAATTGACCCTTATGACTGGTTTTCTGGTCCAGGGTCACATATTAGCTATATTTGTAGCCTACATGCAGTAATACTAGCACTTCATTTATGATCTAAATCGCATGGAGACAAAGAATCGTATAGCCTATGTTTGTTTTGCAATACTTACTCTGCCCCTCGAATTTCCGTATTATTATTCCAAGAAAGGTATTCTGAGGAGCGACATGACCTCTCCGTACAGGCATGATTATAACAATCTTCAGCTGTTCGTCCAAAAAAACCTCCTCAAAGTTATCGCTGCATCTGAACGGCGGCTCTTTGTCCGATCTCTCCACTTTCAGGGCGCTTTTGTCGGTGTGAACTCAGATACGGCGGTGGTTGTAGTCACACGCGTGTCGGGTTCTTGGCAGAACTCCTCGAAACCGACACCGACGGGAATCGGTGATGAGGAAGAGTCGGGTGAGCTTCGGATGCAGGAGCATCGCTGTCCGCAGACGGGTAAAGTCCTGTGTGGTGCTGAAGGCGAATGGAGACTGTGTTGTGATCCGCCTCTAGGGGCTTTGACTGAGCTCCGCCGCGCAGGGCTGACACTAAACTCACCCCAGCGCGCAGTCAGCCTCAGCGGCGCTCATTTCGTCGATGATACGTAAAGGGGGTTGAGTTATCGCGCTCATGACTTTGAAGTGTAAAAAGCGGCGTGGATTTATGAAACTAATGAATGTAAGGTGCGAAGTAGGCTACACAATAGGTGTGTCCCAAATTGCGTACTCGTACACTATTCTATGACGTTTTGTAGTAAATAGTGCGAGTTCACACTGAAAATTCCCAAAAGAAAAAGTGCACTTTAAATACTCGGATGATGCACCGAAAAAGCGAAGTGTGGAATGTTGTACACTTCATGCACTCAGCTGTCGCAGCTTTAATTACGAAGGGGAAGGTGCTATTAGACTCCGATTATTAATGACAAAATGACCTTATAAAATTCATACACTACATGGTTCAGTACATACCCTTACCAAAAAGTAGTATAGCCTACTTCAAGTTTATTTTAAAAAGTATACTTAAGTAAAGTTCAAGTATATTTTAAGTATACTTTATATAGTAAGTATACAAATATCAGTGTATTAGTAGTATACTTGTACGTGTTCTATTTCTATATTCCTTGGGACTAAATTGGCCCACTTTCTAGTATTACTTTTAAGTATACTTTAAGTATAACAGTATAAACTTTGAGTACACAACTAGTTTACATCAATGTTTTTAGCTTGTACTGCAACTATACTAAAAGTGAATTTATAGGTATACTGATAGTTTACTAATTAAATACTTGTAGTAGCATTTTTAGTACACTTTGAAGTATAGTCTCAGTAAACTACTAGTTTAGTAGTTTTATACTGCAAGTATACTCGTAAGTTTTCTTTAAGTGAACTTTACATCATGCTTTATGTATACTACTATGTCCCTATTTAGGTATTAATTTATATATATTTTGTTATATGAATATCTGAACATACAAAACATCAAAAGAAGGAACAGAGTATCTGCTTGTAAACAGAAACATTTTATTCTAGCTTCATGCATTCTTTTTTTTTTTTAAACACTTGAATGTGGGTAAGTTTCATAAGAAATAAAGAAATAAACAACATTTTGAACAAAACGCTGAAAAAAAACAATGAATTAGATTCAGAATTATAATCAAAACGTGGTCGATCAGCACCCCAAAGTCGATCATGGAGTCGATCAGCACCCCAAAGCCTGACAGTAATTATTACCTCTTCATTGGTGACATTTTATTCCATAAGGTTACACAGTTTTGATGCTGCTTTATGTCAGATGATCGTGTTAGATTACATGTGGAAGTATCTGTTGTTTCTTTTTCTTCTTCACTTGTGTTTTTTTGGAAATTCTGTACAGAAGATGCGTACTAACAACCCCTACCCTGTAAAAATTTTGTAAAAATGTTACGGAAAAAAAAAAAAAACTGTTAATAGATTAACGGTAAGTTCCCATATTATATACAGGGAAAAACTGTAAAAGATTTAACCAGACATTTAATGTAATTTTACAGTAAAATGCCATTAATTGTACAGTTTTTAGTAGTAAATAGAACAAATCAATGTATAATTTACAGTCAAAACTGTAAACTGCTATTCCCAGAATTCCCTGCGTGACATTCCACATTTGAAAGTATTTTGCTTAAATAATCATGTTTTTTAATAGTTTTTGTTATCAGTTATGTACATTTGGGCTTTATGTTACATCTTCTATTGTTTACTGAATATTTATTGCATTATTCAAGTGTCGTGTTACCATGATGGTATTTTGTGTTTGCATGAATGACATTATGCACCTTCTATATATTAGTATATACTTCTGCTTGTGGCGAAGCTAGTGGTGAGGTTTGATTCTTCATTTGGCTTTCTCTTTTACCACCTGCATTATTATGGTGGTTGTCAGTATGTTAAAGGTACAAAACAGATTTTAATAGCAGTGTGCGTTGTTGAATTTACTGGTTTACATTCAAATTTTCTTGTTTTTAATTACAGTTTTATACTGTAAAATTTACAGTTTTTGGCCGTAAATGTGTTTACAGTTTTTCTGTATTTTTTACAAAATTATTCTGGCAACCACAGCTGCCAAATTATTTTTTGTAAAAACTACAGAATTTTTTTTTTTTTACAGTGTACCGTATAACAATGAAAACAGATTCTAGGAGCACAAGTGTAGCTCAAATATATAAGTCAAGTATACTTAAATGTCATTTTAAGTATATTTCTGAGAAGTACATAAACCCCGTTTCTGAGAAGTACATAAAAAGTAAACTAAAAGTATACTTTCTTATTTTTAGTTTAAAAGAAGTATACTAATAGCACACTTGAATAAACTTCTTTTTCGTAAGGGTACTGTAGTGTATGAGTACATAGTGTATGAGTGCATAGTGTATAGTGCATCATCTGGGACGCAGTAAATGTTTTACACATAACTTTAAATGAGAGCAGTGAGTCAAAAGTCAGCTTTTGGTGTTTATATAGCCTAGCGAATTCACAATGACAAATTATTATTAAGAAATATAAGATGACATATTTATATTTTATCATATATATATATATATATATATTTCACAACGTATGTATTCGTTAGAATTCGCTAAATAGCAAAAAGAAGTCGCGTTTGTCTGAATGGGTGCGGCCGTTAAACTTTAAAGTGGCTTCAGGTGTCACTGTCATCTGCCTTGAAGTTATTTTAGCTGCACAAAAACAGCTCATTAAAGTCTTTTTATTTAATATTGAAGACATCATGGAATCACAGAAGTATGAAATGAACGAAGGTTAATATCAAAAATAATTAGATGCTGATTCGACGCCTATATTTTTCGTGATTTCTGGCTAATTTGGGGAACGGAAGGGATCATATATGAGATCAACCAATCAGAGAGGTTCCCGAATCTCACTCGATTTTTTTGATTGGTTAAAGGGCTACTCCAACCCAAAATGAAAATTTTGTCATTAATCACTTACCCCCATGTCGTTCCAAACCTGTAAAAACTTCATTTGTCTTTGGAACACAATTTAAGATATTTTGGCTGAAAACTGGTAGTACGCTGCATACGCTGTTCTGTGTCAGCCGCACCACACGGATACGCTGTTTTCGTTCAAATCAAAGCGTAAAGAAACGTAGAAGACGTATTCGTGTGGTGACGCGGAGGAGACAAGTTGTTGAATAAAGTCGTTATTTTTGTTTTCTTTGCGTACAAAAAGTTACGGTTGAACCACTGATGGCAGATGGACTATCCTGACGATGCTTTTCATACTTTTCTGGTCCTTGACAGTGAGAATTACTTGGCAGTCAATGGGACAGTCACAAGCCTCCCAGTTTTCATCTAAAATATCTTAAATTGTGTTCCGAAGACGAACAAAGCTTTTACGGGTTTGGAACGACATGGGATAAGTGATTAATGACAAAATTTTCATTTTGGGGTGGAGTAACCCTTTAAAGTTAATGGACATTATCTCGTGTTTTTCCGTGGGTGCTCGGCCAGTTTCGAAGGGGATCGGCGTCTATGATTTGAATACAAGTTGTTTACAATATGTTTACAATAAAATTAGCCTATGTGTATTGTCTTTTATCTTAACTGTATAAATTTTTCCTTTTTTAGGATAAAATTACTTTTTTTATTTTACAGTGTACTGTCATTTTTTTTTTCATATAACAAGTAGATTACTAGTAGGCTATTCTTGAAAATAATAGACATTGTGCTAAGTGTGCTAGCGGCACCAAATGAGAACTTGAAGATGAACAAATTGTACCTCAGAAATAACCTACAGAAAACCCTTTTCAAAGTTTGTCACATTGAAAGGTGTTTTGTAATTCTCATTCAAATCTTCTTGGCAGCTGCAATACAATGAGCTGTCCATGGTCCTGAATGGCCCTCAATTTTCCCACTCTTTATTACCAGACCTTTACTTTGTGGTCCCTTAATACCTAAACATTATAAACATGATGCAAATGTACTGAATGGGCTTCTCCGCTGCTATGCGGGCTTTTGCATTAATCCATATGTGCCTACTGACAATTTCAAGCTAATCTCCAAGGTTGTTGGGTGGCATACGGCTTCAACAGCGCTTAAAAAAGATAGAGAGATACAGAAAGAAAGAAAGAGCAGAATGGAGAGCTTGTCTTACTGAAACATCTGTCCCAGTATTTCAGTGAGGGCTGAAAACCCATCTGCCCCATTGAGAAAAAACAAGAGGATGGACAGCATTGAAAAGCAAACAGCAACTACAACAACAGAACCACCTTTAATGTTGGACTTGCTGCTACTTTCCCAAAATGTCTTGTCAGATTTAATTGTTTTTGTGGCTTTGTTTGATTTGTAAAAGGGTAATGTCATCTCTATTATCTTTATTGTTTCTCCTAGACAGCAGTGAGAATGAAGAGCAAATGGAGACGTCTGCTTCTCTGATTGTGTCCTGAGAAAAATCTCCTGCAGTTTCTCCCGTTCAGTATATTATAGAAGCCTTTTCACCACAGAATGAAAATTAAGAAGGTAATTGTGACTTTTCTGACTTTTTTCTTCACAATTCTGAATTTATATCTCGCAGTTCTGAAGACTTTTTTTAATCTAAATTCTGAGTTTACATCTATAAATATACACAAAATAAATATAAAAGGTAATTGTGGATTTTCATTTCACAATTCTGACTTTTATTGTAGTTGTGAATTCATATCTCACAGTTCAGACTTTTCTTCTCAAAATTGCAAGTTTATTGCATTTCTGTGTTTAAATTATGCAATTCTGTGTTAATATCTTGTAATTCTGAGAAAAAAAAGTCAGAATTGTGAGATATAAACTCTGAATTGTGAGAATAAAATAAAATTGTGAGATAAAAAGTCGCAATTGCCTTTTTATTCTTTTTTTTATCTAATATCTCAGATTTTCCAAGATGCTATTACAACCTTGCTGTGATAATTTCTAATCAAATTATTGGAATTGCTATCCACATTAATTTACAGAGTACATAAATGCAATGATCCAACAAGCAAGACATCTTAAAAATTCATTAGCCTAACTGCTGGAGTTTGTATTAAGACAGACTGGAAGTGTTTTGATAAAGTCTTCATGTGCAGCTCTGATAGGGAGTTTAATTGCATGTGGAGCTCACAGTAGTGATGATGATGATGATGGAGGCGATCTGGGTTCTGGATACCGATCCAAACAGAAAGTGTACTGTTGCTATAGTAACCTCCTCAGACGAAGCCCATTTCTGAATATGTAATTTTCCGAAGGCTAGACTCCCACCACCCAAACCTTTTGTTTTGACTTCATTGTGGGGGAGTTCAAGCCTTAATTGGGGGAGTCAGAACCCTCTGTAATATACACCCTGATGCGAGTGACTCAAAAGCAGAAGAGGGAGCCGCAGGTGTCAGTGTGAGACTCACACAGCTGTTGGAGTGTGACATTAAACATGGCAGCAGCTCAGAGTTGCTTGTCACACGTTAGATTCTGCATGTGACGTGTTTAAAACACAATCTTTGCATTTGGTTTTAAAGTCTCTCATGCTGCAGTGAGTCTTAATGTCAGCTGCATAAGATTGTGCACGGATGAATTTGTTGAAAATCTGTTAAAATCCCTATTTTTCAAGTACAGTTTCAACTAAAAGCCAAAAGATTTTCTGTTCTTTCAAATAATTTTTGGATGGCATATGAAGCAGACATATTAAAAATAAAGCTTGTTTTTAGGACCATAAATGAAAGGAAATATCATTCTCATTACTGTAATTCAAAAATAATATTTTATTTTGTAAAGCTATTTATGGTAGTATTTTTTCAGAATCTTGTCTGTTCATGTCATTTTATATATTTAAACATGAATGTATATATAAACATTCATGATTTTTTTTTCAATTTAGTTTTTCCAAATTTTCTTTTTTTTTTTTTTTTCAATTTTTTTTTTATTTATTTATTTTTATTTTTTTCAAATTTTTAATTTTTTTGCTCTGTTGCGTGTATGGTCCTAAAACCTGGCTTTATAAATATTAACTTGGCTCAATAAATAAAAAGTATTATTTAATTTAATTTAATTTAAACTATTTATACATCATGACAGTATCTGAGCTAATTTTAATTTATGCCTAAAATATATATTATATTATAAGACATTCGTTCATTTTTTTGATGCAATATGAATATGAATATATAAAATATATTCTTTTCCATGTGAATTTGGTGTGAAATTAGACATGTTTTCATAAGATTTCTGGACTGTGAACCTCTAAAATCAAGTGGAATGGATTCTAGAGGGTGAAACCTGGATCTGGATTGGCATCACTTCTGGAAGTGGTCGTTTCTGACACTGTAGTCAGTTTCTGAGCCATGATCATTCACAGCTTTTCTTCCGCTGACTGATGTGAGTTCTGTTTCTGCCGAGCCATCAGTCATGAGGAGACACTGAAAATCTCTGAAGATCTGAGAGGCTGTGGTTTATCTAATGAAAAATGTTTCTCTGAGGCACTGAATGAGAGAGCATGTGTGTTTGTGTGAGCGCTTTTCGAATTAAACAGTGCATGCTGTGAGATCACTGAAATCCCACCCATGGTAACGCCCCCTTTTCTTCAAACCCTCTGTTTGTTTTTTACATCTGCTGAGGATTTTGATCTTCTCAAGTGTGATCCGCAGTTGTACATGAACTGACGAGCTTCATACAAGCTAAATTGCATGATGCACACTCGTCAGCGTCCAGGTCTGTCAACTCTGCATGGGTATGAGGTAATGCTGGGTGAAGGGAACGTTACTAATCCTGCGTGTGAGATTTAAACGATGCACAGTGTGAGAGATGACCTGTTCTGATTTGCTCCCCATCTGGACGAGCACTTACCTCAAAAGAAATTTCAGACACCGCAGGTGTTTGATGTGGCCATATTTCCGAGAAACTGTGTGCATCTGTGCATTTTAGGCTCTGAAAATGAATATTGGCATATGACACCTTGCCTGAAATTTCATCAAATTACTGCCTTGAAACCAGAGAATTTGTGATATCGAATAAATTGCGTCAAAAATGATGCATGTTACTGGAACAAGTGACCTGTAGCCTTCTTGGCCTGAAAAGTGAAGATAAGCATGGTTTGAGTCCACTGTGTTTAGTTGAAATGCATGAAACCACAAAATTCAAGCGAAACCATGAGCTAAAATTGACATTTTTTCTGTTTTGCCAATGCCTGCATATTTTTGGGCCTCTGCAGTTCAAGGTAATATAATACATTTCAGTGTTTGATTTTTGTGTGATGAACAGTTGAGCTCCAATGTAAAATCCAGGTCCTGAAGTAAAACCTTGTGAGAAGAAGGTCTGTCTTGGAGGCTATAGATAGCTTGATTGATCTGTGTGTGGCTGAACTAAGCTAAAGCAGAATGGGAACATCTCCAGCCTGCACTGTCATTTTTAACCTTCAAATTATTAATGTTTAATCCTTCCTTTCTACAGGTTGCACAGTGAAAACCTCTCATCTATATTCTGGAGCACAAATGACAAAATGCTGAAGTATAACTGCATTTTGCTAGATTGAAAGTCAAATTAAGTCATGCATTAAGCAATGTTTATTTAATGTAATGTACTGACATCCCAGCATCATGGCAATAAGTTTTTCTTCAGAAAGTGTCTGCGCCTCTGCAGTGATAGAGCCAGTGTTTTTCCTGAGCGAGAGACTCATATTAGTCTATATGTCTCCTGATTGTTTCAAAAAGCCGCCGATTTTCCCTCTGACAGGCTGCCATGGATCCTTCATTTTCCCTTAATCTGCGGGAATGAGGAGCAATTGGCGAGCAGAAGGAGAGAGGAGCGCTTAATCCAACCCTCACGCCAGGAGCCCATCTATCCCATAATGCTGCTTCTGATGCTTCTCCCTCTCCTTCTCCCTCACCTCCATCTCTTTATTCTCTCTCTCCTTTGCTCCCGTCCAACATGATTAGGGTCAATGCCATCAGCCTTTTCAATAGCAATACGGCAGGCTGATTTGTTTCCCCTCTGTCGCTCTCTTTGTCTTCCATCCCTTCATTCTCTGCCCAGTCATGTTTTCAGACTCAAAAACTGCTGTCTGGAATTTAATGAAAGGATAGATGAAAGAAAAAATGAGAGACTGTGTTGTCATTTTATGACAAAAGTTTTTATACCTGCTTTCTGATAAGCTAAAGCTAAACACGTTCAATCTTAATGCAGACAGCTGTAATGTTGCACTGTTTTGTGTGTTTTGTGAAAGCAACACTCTTGAGGCTGTGCATTACAGGGATTGTACCTCTTTATCTGCTTTGCAAAATGCATAAGAACAACTTTTACTGGTAAATTTACAGTAAACCTTTAGTTGATTTAATGCAAAGTCTCTTATGCTTACCAAGGCTGCATTTATTTGATCAAAATACAGTAAAAAAAAGTAATGTTGTGAAATATTATTACAATATTTTAAAATGTAATTTATTGCTGTGATGCAAAGCTGAATTTTACTGAAGTCTTAATTGTTACATGATCCTTCAGAAATTATTCTAATATGCTGATTTGCAGCTCAAGAAACATCATACACTGAGAATTGATTGGATTATGAAAATTGGGAAATATAATGCAGTCAGAAAAGTAGGGAGGGAATGGCATCCTTGGTGAAGCAAATTTGTTTCAGAAGAAGAGCATTTTCATAAAAGAATAATGTGCTTTGATTGATTGTTTAATACGACTGGAAATGTGTTCCAAAAAAAAAAGAAAAAAAAAAAAGAAAAAAAGAAAAAAAAGGGGGTCAGTTTTGATTTTGTTGAGTTTAAAACACAACAAATGAACATGATAACTTTCCTAAAGTTGTGCATAGGCTTATGCCCAGCTAACAGTAATATTTTTTTAAGAATAATTTGCTAACGTTCCCATTAAGTTATAATAACGTCACAAGAATGTTCTCTAAACGTCCAGGTTTTTTAAATATTTAAAAAATTATTTAGTATTGGTTACATGAACGTTTAAAACAACAGTTAGCAATATTAATTTTGCAAACATGGAAACTGTAACCAACTTTTGATTGTTCTCTAAACCATCTTAGACGAACGTCCAGCAAAAATGTTTTAAAAAATGCATAATATGCTTTTATTTATTTATTTTTGCTAACATTTTGCTAACATTATTAAATACCACCAATTAGCTTTAAAATGGAATGCTCCGGTCCTTGTATCTGATTGGTTGCGCTGAGTTCTCAATAAAATTTGGACCTTGCTTAGTATTCCTACACCACCATGTCTCTGTGTTGTCGTGGTTCC
This sequence comes from Spinibarbus caldwelli, assembly GCA_039654775.1. NCBI lineage: Eukaryota > Metazoa > Chordata > Actinopteri > Cypriniformes > Cyprinidae > Spinibarbus > Spinibarbus caldwelli. Next base: position 4,101,359 of record CM077232.1, read on the forward strand.
ATGTATAATGCATTTCAGCATATTGTTTGAGATTGTTTATTGTTTATTTAATGAACAACATCTTCATTAAATAAACAATAAAATATTGTGACCCCTGCTGGTGTTATGTTTGCGTCTTTCACCTTTAATTTTGAGACCACGCTCTTTACCCCGTCAAAGAAATTCTTCTCCTGCGAGAAACGCTGATGCGCGTGCGTGTGGAAACCCACAGTTCTCAAGTGCAGAGGAAATGTTATTTAGAAGTCTTCAGTTTCAGGTGCGTTACTGTAACCTACTGTATGTTCATCCAGTTACTGTTTAATGACGCTATCTATAGACAAACTTGCTCTATGCGCGAAGTACTCGGCTGAGAGATAAACAGATGTGTGTGCATGAGGAAATATCAGCTATTGTTAAAATAATAATAAAAGTTCCTGTTTTGATCTGAGCTCCATGGAATGAGGCATGTTTGAGGAACAGTCTATTGCCATTTGCTGTCACTGTCAGGGACTATTTTTCTGGTGGAAGGATGGTTTTTAAGTATTTAAAAAGTAACATTAATATTTTGCCCCTAATGTATGTATTGTGTGGTAACTTTTTCTACTAACGTTAACAGAACGTCCATTTAAACTTATTAAAGCTCAGGGCTTATTGCGTATTGCTTTAACAACTTTGAAAAGACATTTTATAAACGTTACTGGAAGAATGTTTGTTCGTAACTTTGAGAGAACCTTGCCAGAACGTTCTGAGAACATTCCTGTTAGCTGGGTGCTTGCAATGGGAACATATAACAACTACTCTGTGCGAACAAATTTGAAATCTGAAATTACATGTAATAGTTTTATTTAGCAAGTTGGATTTGGGCATTTTTCCAAGCGCATGTATTGTCATGGATGCAGGGCCTGTTTGGAGTACAATGCAACACAAGGCTCACTTTCCCTTTATTTAGTGAGGTGATAAGTGTCTCACTTTGCGAGAGCTTCTATCTTTAGTGAGGGGATTGCGCGTCCCATGGGAAGAGGCCAGAATGTACATTCGCTAAAGAACAGACACATCCCGCCTGTCACACGCTGATAGTGCCACCACCCCGTCATAAAACTCTTGTCTCACCTCCTGTTTTCTCTCTTGTCGGCTGTCAGCCTCAGATGGTGTCACAGCCTTTCGTAAACTTTTTCTTGCTCTTTATCTCCCCATCTATACCTCCTTCTCATTTGTCTTTGTGTGTCGTGTCATCCACTGCTCCAACCCTCTGTGATTCCCAGAAAGAGCCCTGCACGAGGGTCCCGAGCATCGGGCCTCTCTGATGAGGTTATCAGGGTTGGTGAAAGGGCCCCAGCGCCGCGACCCCTGGAGTGAGAACATATGTCTGCACTTCATACCAGCACTGATAACACGCGTGAGTTTACAGATTATGATTGTCTCACATATGTTTAACACATCTCAGCTATACAAGTGTCTCATTGTTTGAAGTACAAACAGACAAGGTAGTTACAGTAGCTGAACATTAAGCTAGAAAAAGTAGATTCTATCTATTTAATTAGACAAAATGTTTAGTGCACTACCGTTTAAAAGTTTTGGAAAGAGTTCATTTGAGATACTGTTATTATTTTTATTAATAGTTTGAATTATTTTTTTATTTTTACATTTTATATGTTAATTTACATTTAATCGTTTTTTATCCATTTTGTATTTCTTTATAGGTCTAGTTTTTATACATTTTTATTTCAATTCAGTTATTTTAGTACATCAGGTTAAACCAAATGTAAAACATTTATTTCATTTTATTTCTTTATGTTTTATTTTATTTTATTTTATTTTATTTTATTTTATTTTATTTTATTTTATTTTATTTTATTTTATTTTATTTTATTTCAGTTAGCATTTATTTTAGTTCAAGTAACAATGTTTTTTATGGCATTAGTTTTAGTTAAAGGTATAGTTCACCCAAAAATGAAAATTCTGTCATTAATTACGCACCCTCATGTCGTTCTCAAAGAAAACGAAAATAACGACTATTCAACAATTCGTCTCCTCTGCGTCACCCTATAGCGCCATTTTGGAGAGAATCACATACATGAACAACATATGCTGTTCTGTGTCAGCAGCACCGTACGCGGATACGCTGTTTACGTTGTTTATGCTTTGATCTGAACATAAACAACATATCCGCGTACATATGTTGCATACATTGTTTACGTATGTGATACTCTCCAAAATGGCGCTATAGGGAGGAGACGAATTGTTGAATAAAGTCGTTGTTTTTCTTTTCTTTGCGCACAAAAAGTATTCTCGTAGCTTAGTAAAATTAAGGCTGAACCACTAATGTCACATGGATTATTTTAACGATCTCCTTGCTACGTTTCTGAGCCTTGATTGTGGTCGGATCCTTGCTGTCTATGGAGGGTCAGAGAGCTCTCGGAATTCATCAAAAATATCTTAATTTGTGTTCCGAAGAAGAATGAAGGTCTTACAGGTTTGGAACGACATGAGGGTGAGTAATTAATGACAGAATTTTCATTTTTGGGTGAACTATCCCTTTAACAATAATAACCCTGATTTAGGGTTTCAGATGTTTCATTTCAAACGTCCAGACATTGACTTATATCTATATACGGTATATCATCACAGTTTGTCTTGAAGTCTTTTGAACTTTTGAATATATCATTTTTGTAAATGAATGGAGTTTACACATGGATGAATGGAATCACCTGCTATGAATGGAATCATGTCTGTGGATTATGAGGACGCAGGATTAGCTCTGATGATTGTGTACAACTCAATTAGGTCAAATACACACCGTTATCTCTCTGTTCCAGTATATGAATGAAGAAACTCGTGTATTTTTAGACCTGGGCTAAAGAGGCCTGAATCTTTTCTGAGCTGCTCTGAGTGTTTTTCGAGGCTCAAGGGTAAAGAAAAGTCGATGAACTTTGACTCTGTTATTTATAAGGTCATTAAATGTCCCTCTCGAGTGACTGGAGTTTGATTGAGGCCTGCTGTGAATTCAAGTCAGTCCCATTCATACTGACATTCACAGCCTGCTTTACTTAATATGCCATATTTTCATCTGAAATAAGATATCCATTTATCTAAAAGGACAGGAATAGATTGGATTGGGAAAAGTGGTTGTTTCTCAGAATGGAGCCAGACTGAGCGCGAGTTGCTAAAACAATGACCAAATAGCTATTTGGCTATTGATTAACATTATCCAATAGTCTGCACAGTCTAAGTGGCATCAGTGAAAAAGCAAAGTTATTTCAGAAGAGCAAGTCATTTTTATCTGAGAATAGAGAGTGCACTAATGAATCGTTCACAATTAGACCAGGAAATTTTATTAGCTAATGTATGACTTCAAAAGACTTGCAATATAGTGTGTCATCTAGACTACATTTATGGTGATTTTTGTCATTTTTGTAGCTTAAAAGCAGGGTTACTATATTTAAATAAAACTAAAATTATGACTTAATTACTGCTTAAAGCTGTTGCTTAAAAATAAAATAAATGTTAACTGAAGTAAAATAAAATATTTAAAAAATAATTAATTATTTTGCTTCAGCTATTTGCCAAGGCAATATTTGACATTTTAGTTTAGTTTAATTTGAAGTACTAAAATAACTAAAACTAAATAACTTAAAATTAATAAATAAAAATTGTATAGACAGGGATAAATTATAGACAAAATTGTAACTAATAAAATGACAAAATTACTAAAACTTTACTAAAGTTAAAATGAAAATAATGTAAAAATAATATCTTATTCAAAATATGAACAAAACTCAATGATCATATCAAATAAAAAATAACACTGCTTGACAGTTTGGGTGAACCAGGGTTATTATTGTAAATCAAAACTAAAACTGAAACAGTAAATAAAAACATAAAAAATACATTTCCGTTGTTTGAAATAAAATATAAAAACTTATTATCTCAGCTAGTTGCTGAGGCAACATTTCTCATTTTAATTTAGTTTAACTTAATGTACTAATATAACTAAAACTGAAATAAAAATGAATAAAAACTATGTAGACATTTAAAAAAAATGTCAAAAACATAACAAAATTACTAAAACTTTAACTAAAATTAAAAACAGAAAATATGAAAATAAAAACGAAATCAAAATATTAATAGTATTTTAATGCTAATAAAATAACACTTTTTATTATTGTTATATATATAATAGTGTGTGCATTCAAAATTTCTCCTTTTGTGTTGTACAGAAGGGGTTTGGAATGACATGAAGGTGATGTGAGTAAATAAAGAGAGTAGGTTCATTTTGTGTGAGCTAGTCCTTTAAGGGTGAAGTATTTGAACTGGTTAGTGCACTCTTAGGTGGCTTCAAACCACAAAGCAAGCTCAATGAGCCGTGTGTGTGTGTGTGTATACTCAATGGGCTTATTACCTCACCCTCATCTGTGCCTGACCCGGCCCCCGCTATCACACATGTAACCATAGTAACCACCCAGCACCATCACAGGCTGCTTTTTCTCAATGCAAATTGACTTTGTGCTTCTAAACCCCCCAGATCTTCAACCCTTCACCAGCAAACTGCTCTCACAAATTAAACAGCCCATACACAGTGTCACATTTCAACAATGAAATGATTCTGCCATGCAGCTGAGATGTGAATGTGTGTGTATGAGAGCATGTGTGTGTTGGTGGGGTTTAGATCTGTGTTTCTTGACCTTTTCTGTCACATATACCCCAAAAACCCTTCAGCGGCACCAAACCTGAAGTGTTTTCCTTCTAACTCATATATACTGAAAATCTTTTAGAAATATGATTAATATTCTTACCATGGGCTTTATTACTATCACTCACCTAATAAGAGCATAATAAGAACAATACCATGGGTGTAGTTTCCTGTAAAAACTGAAGCAGGTTGAGGTTAAAAAAAAAATATATATATATATATATATATATATATATATATATATATATATATACATATATATATATATATATATATATATACATATATATATATATATATATATATATATATATATATATACATACACACATATATATATATATATATATATATATATATATACATACATATACACATATATATTGTTGTTTTCTTTTCTTAAAAGGTAACTTTTAGGTAACAAACAGTTGAGAAATTAGTTGTTTTCATTTATTTAACAGTCTTAATGTTTTTTTAATATATATATATATTTATTATGTAATTCATTTTTAATATATAATTAATATATTATTTCATGTTTCTATTGTTATTCATATTTATTTATTAAGCATTTCATTTATATTTTAAAATACAATTTAACATGTAATTTAAATACTACATTTAATAATAATAATAATAATAATAATAATAATAAGAATCATTAATAATAATAATAATAATAATTATTATCATTATTATTATATTAATACTAATATATTATTTATTAATATGTTAATATATTATATATTAATATATTATTATTATTATTATTATTATTATTATTTAAAATGTACTATTATAAATGCAAAATAAATATTTAGAGACAGAGGTTGTGTGATGCCCTCATCCTCAAAAACCATGAACAAAACTACACAAGGTCAAAGAAAATACTACCTATTTCATATGTTATTACATTTTATTTATAATAATAATAATAATTTAAAATGCAATATTAAAAATAGAACAGGTTTAAAGGTTTAACAAAGCAAAATCTTTCCAACATGGAGAGGTTGTGTGTCACTCTCATTCTCAAAAAAAAAAAAAAATACAAATACAAATCAATTAAATAAAACATGACCAGTTTACATAAAATATGGTTTCATTTATTTATTCACTTATTCAATTATTATTAGCCATTGAAATAGTGAGATTGAGATATTTACAAACAAAAATGATCAATTTCCCTGACTGTCATGTTAATAATTGTGTATATTGTTGGGCCTGTGCAGTTCATGGTGATATTAATAGATTTCTCTATTAATATCACCAATATGGTGATATTAATAGATTCCGTTTGATTTTAAGGATATTTTTTTTATTTGTACAGTTGTTTTACTGTGTTCAGCTGCTACCTGATCGAGCGAGATCATTTGAGAAGAACTGCAGCAGATCAAAGTAAAGCGATGTTGTACTTGCACTAGCACAAGGTGTTTTAAGCAGGAGATGCAGACTCACACACAGTCTGTCTCTAGTTGGTCCTCAGAGGCTTTTGGGCTTGTGTTTAGTCTGTCTGTCTCCACAACAGCGAGTCTGGCGGGCAGCCAGGAACACATCTCTAAGGGTGTTCTCACTTGAGTCCTCTTTACGTAAAAAGAGCTCAAAAAGTGAACCAAGTGAAAAAGAACCCAGTTTTCTTTGCATTCGTATCATCTTCGGCATTAAAAGTGTTTTTGTTTTTGGAATCCAGACTTTCACAGATTTATTTATTTTTGGGGTTTAATAGTTTGTGAGTCAGAAGTCACCTGATTTAGAAACAGTCAAGCAGAAAATGATAAGACCTTACTGAGTGAAATGTGGCAAAGATTGTTTTCACAAGAAGAATGATGTAATAAACTTACTCAGCCCTCTTTTCGGAAGATTAAAAGTCATTTAATCAGTATTGTGCATAAATTGTAATAGTTTAGAATGTATGCGACATTCTTTATGTGGTTGAAAACATGGGAACATAATTAACCCAGTTTATGAATATTAAAAGAAGGCTTCGGCTTATGAGGACAAAATTATAAAATGAATAAGAGTTTTACATTAGAATTACAAAGTCACTTATAGTCCAAAGAGCCCATTTTATAAAAATCGTTTATGCAATCAACAATAAAGTCAAAACACTTAATAAAGTAACAAAATCAGTAATAAAACACCTCTAACCAATAAACTGCAATATGAGGAATCATTTATGTTCAACTCCAAGTATGAGCAATGATAAATCACGTGTGATATTTGTCATTTGTAAGTTGCTTTGGATAAAATTTCTCAGTGAATTAAGCTAAATGAGCAATAATTATAAGTGATTCTTGCTTTAGCTAACACTACTATTTATGATTATAGTCTTATACTAGTCTCACATATATATATATATATATATATATATAGATAATTTTATAGGACCTTTTCAATCTGCAGTGTTTAACTCATTGCTGATGCTCTTATTGAGTTTTTGCTGCCATCTAGTGGATTTTGGGATGCAGTACATTTCATTACAATGGTAGTGTTAAGCCTGACATATGAAATAATAGTCAGAAATATCAAAATGTTTGAAATGGAACCTTTAGAGAACATTAAAAACAAATCTGTAAAAAGGTTGGCATATGTGTGTTATGTTTTGTATAATCATATCTCATACATCAGGCTTTTATGGCTCATATACTAAGATATAGTGAGAATAAGAAGGAAAAACACCTTGATTTTTTTCAGAGATCCAAACTGAGCAAAAATATGCAATTTGGTGCAGATGCTGATATTTTTATGACCAAAAATAAGATGAAATTCTGATGCTTGTAATGTAAAACAGTGAGATCTTCATAACAGTATAGCAGATATTTACATAAACTGCATATAAATATCAGTTGTCACTGTATCTCCAGTAATATGCCTTATAAGATGATTTTTAAATGCTTAGTTTGATGATCAAAACATATAATGCAATGCAATACAATGATGATTGAGAGATGAACTAATAAACATTCCTCAAAATCGTGATGATTATATTTGAGGCTCACATTTGAACATGATTTTACTAAAAAAATATAATCAAGTAAACATACACTCTTAAAAATAAAGGTGCTTCACGATGCCATAGAAGAACTTTTTTGTCCTAAATGGTTCCATAAAGAACCTTTAACACCTGAAGAACCTTTCTGTTTCACAAAAGGTTCTTTGTGGCGAAAGAAGGTTCTTCAGATTATAAAAAGGTAAGAAAGAGATGGTTCTTTAAAGAACCCTTGACTGAATGGGTCTTTGTGGAACCAAAAATGGTTCTTCTATGGCATTGCTGTGAAGAACCTTTTTAAGCACCTTTATTTTTAAGAGTGTAAGCTGCTTTTTTTAAAGTGGCTTTTACTTGATAAAAAAGTAAAACTATCAATCAGACGACAGAAGGCATGTAGTAGATTGTATGCAATTTCTAGCAAAGTTTAATCATGCTAATAATTTAGAGGGCTTAGAAGTTTGTCCATCAAATATGATACAGTAATGTTTTAAAGTAAATCCTGCCCCATTTTTTCCTTTTTGTGATTGTAAAAATGCTCATCTGCATGTTAAAATGACCAACACTGTTTTTGTTTTGCTTTATGAAGCATAGTTCAATAAATAGTGATATTTAATTTGAATTCATTGTTTTTATGCCTAACCTCCCTGAACTGTTATTGAGCATGAATCAAACTCATTGTAGTTTGGCAGTGAGTTTGGTTTTCATCCAGCAGGGGAAGCACTGAGACCTTCACATCCAGTTATTAACTGCACTGGGGATTTCACTTGTTTTTAATAGAGCACTGCAATGATGATGTATTTTTGTAGTCCAGTCCAGAAGTTAGCATTACCCTGGTTCCCTCTACAAAAACCCAGTTGGATTTTCCTATTGACTTTTGGATTATTGCAGAAAATGAGCTTTGTGACCAACACAAATTTCATGATTCTTATGCATTTTGTTTCTTACTTACTGTTTAACCTTCACGAACACAGCTTTTATGAATTTTGAAGCCCAAATACAATCATCAGAAGTAAAAAGCTAAACGTTGGCTATAAATGAACTATACCATGATCACATGACTTTAACGTCACCATTATTAAACTTTCAACATTTTCTCCAGTCTTTATTTAAAAACATTTCCCTTAAAAGTTTGAGATTGCAAACTCTTGCAAATAGTTTGCAAGAGTGCAGTTATAAACACAATGATTCTGTGAAAACGACTAGTGAGTAGATGGTTTTACCTGTTCAGTGTAATGATGTTTAATGACAACCTCTGTATATCCTGCCATTATCCTTATATTCTGCTGTTTAATTTTATTTCCAGCATGCAAAATAATGCATTTATTTATTTATTTTTTTAAAGATGTCCCGGAATTTTCCTTACTTAAAATAAATGTTAACTGAAATAATTCTTCTCATTGGAGGTGTTTGCTAATGCAAAAAACCCCCCCAAAAAAACAAACAAACAAACAAACAAAAAAAAAACCCCCACCGACATTATTGTTCATGCTCTTTTCCCTAAAATCTTGCTAAAATGGTAAAACTGTTAATCATTTGCATGTAATTTGTCCTGCAGAGTTTGTGCTAAAGACATAAATTGTCATATTAATTGTCTTGTCAAGGCGATTTGTGCTGTTTCTCTACTAGTGATCTGATTTTTTTTTTTTTTTTTTTTTTTTATCTGTCAGATGATAAAACAGGTGAGGAAAATCTACCAAAACATCTCAGAAACTTGAAAATGAACACTTCTGACTTGAACCAGGAAAAAAAAAACACCTTGCAAACATCCACAACTCAATTGCATTGTGACACAGATTCCTGAACAGGTAAATAAACTTGTAATTCATGTTCTGATCTTCACCTGTAGTGTTTTATATCATCAGCATTGACCAAAAACATCATATTTGCGTTATCAGTCGGCAATAATATATGCATATCTCACTGCACAGTCAAACTAGGATGTGTTCAGGGGCTTTCAGGATAATATCATTACTATTCAGACATGCTACAAGTAAAAATTAACTTGTTTTTAAACTTTTGCATGTGATTTGCAGTCTTTGTGATACAGACATGAATTTTCAAATTGTGTCTTTTCAAGGTGATTTGTGTTGTTACTTTACTAATTGATGTAATTTTTTTTATTTTATGGATGATAAAAACAGGTGCGAAAATATACCAGAATATCACAGAAACTTGAGGATGAACATTTCAAATGTGAATAAGGAAGAAGCCATCCAAAATGCCTTAGCAACACCCTGGCAACCATTACAGCACCCCTGCATTGTGACAGTGATTTCTGAAAATACACAGGTAAATACAACTCACTTTTCTTTAGAAAATCCAAAAACATAGTTATTGTTTCAGTGTGCAGTGATCAAAAACATCACATTTTCTTTATCAGCCTACAATAATATAGGCAAATCGCATGGCACAGTCAAACTAGGATGTTTTCAGGGGTTTTCAGGATAATATCATTATTATTATCTAGACATATTACAAGTAAAAATGAGCTCATATCTAACTGAGAGGCTAATCACCGTCCTGTAGTATGATTGCACCCATTGGAGTCATGAAACAGGCCTCTGATGAATGTATAAAGGGCCAATATCAACACGATCCCGTCCAGAAACACACTGTTTTACAGCGAGCCTTTGACTGTATTACCTTTAATAAAAAAGAAAAATACCAGTCATAAAGAAAATAGCCTCCCCCACAGAATAGTTCATTTTCCTGCCGCAGAAGCTATTAGTTTCTCCCTCTGCAAAGCAATTTACATCTTCATAAACAATTACAGTCCTGCTTGGGCAATTTACGCCGTTGTTTTAAGGACGTCGCGCAACCGAAATTAATATTCTGAGCCGATGGAGCAGAAGTGGAGGGTCATTAGCTGAGCTGCCTGGGAAACGCAGCCGAGTCTTCGGCCATAAAGCAGCATAATCCTCCTTGTTTTAGCCATTCAGGATCTTTATCAACAAACAGATCTTCTGATAAACAAGACATTACGAGTCTGCGTTAGGTTTGCTCTCTGTAGTAAACAAGAAATGAATTTAGCATGTGAATGAGTTCGGATGCCTAAATTAGCTTGAACAGATAGACGTATTAAATATTTATGCCGGCTCCGTGTGAGATTGTCCGTAGTGTTTTTAAAAGCACCAGAACAATGCTAATCTCAATCCTTCACGGCGTGCTGTTGGACAGAGAAATGAGAAAATAAATATGAGATCAGACAAAGGAAGAGGAGGTCATGAAGAAATATAAAAAAGAGAGAAACTGAGCAAAAACAAAAGAAAAATTCAAGAAAGCACGGGCCGAATTACAAATGGCACTTTTATACTCTTGAAAGAAAAAGTACACTGTAGAAGATTCCAGCGTATGTGAAATCTTCCTCATGGATTTTACACTACATGTTTACATTTTTGTTGATTTCCTTACCAATAATTTTTAATTAATATTTTATGCAAAAAAATCAGTTTGTATTGGCTAACATTAGTCAGTGCATTAGGTATCATGAAGCAGCAATAAACCAAAAAAAAAAAAAAAAATTACGCTCACCAGAGCTGAATTTATTTGACCAAAAATACAGTAAAAACAGTACTAATATTGTAAAATATTATTAAAATTTAAAATAACTGCATTCTATGTGGATATATGTTAAAATGTAATTTATTCCTGTGATCAAAGCTGAATTTTCAGCATCATTACTCCAGTCTTCAGTGTCACATGATCCTTCAGAAATCATTCTAATATGCTGATTTGCTGCCCAAGTAACATTTCCTATCATCATCAATGTTGAAAACTGTTGTGATGCTTCATAGTTGTGTGGAAAGTGTGCATTTTCAGAATTCTTCGATGAATAGAAAGTTCAAAAGAACAGCATTTATTTGAAATAGAAATCTTTTGTAATATTATAAATGTCTGTACCGTCACTTTTGGTAAATTTAATGTGTTGTTGCTGAGTAAATGTATTTAATTTCTTAAAAAAAAAAACTGACCCCAAACATTTGAAAAGTACTAATACATATTAAATTATAGAAATGAGCAAACATGAATATATATGTAAAATAGTTTATTTATAAATTAATCTAATGCTTTAAAAATGGTGTTTGTTAATTCATGATGCCTAATGTCTTATGTCATATTTTTGTACTTGAATTGCCAGTGAATTAAGACTCTAAACATTTCAAATAAAACAATTTCCACATCACATACTATCACAACCATCCACAAACACAAGCCTCCTTGAGCAAACACCTTCGTTCCCTGTCCTCCCGTTGACCTCTGTCCATCACAGCACCTCTGTGACTCACTGACTCAGCTCTGCTATTGGCTGTACGTTTATCATGATGCCGAGGTTTGGAGCAGTGCAAACCTTAGCTGGATTTGCTTCATTTTACATCAGACAAGTTGTTTATCATACAAAAAATAAATCAAATGCAAAAATCAGATATTAATTAATATGAGAGCGTCTCACAACCTGTCCATGTCGACATCTGTCTAATTTGACTAGATTGTTCCAAATTCATTTGCAATTGATTGAACATGTTATTTTGGTTTATTATGCAGGATTATATGGTTAATTGCATTTCACAAAGGCCTGAAAGTGTGTTCTATGCTCTTTTGCTATGAGCAATATAAACACTGTATAAAGGGACTTTACTGTAGGAACCGAACATACAACGGTCAGTTTCAGGAAGTCATTTTGCCATTTATGATGCGATTTTATGTAGTCAGTCTATGATATGAAATAAACCATCAGGAGAGAGAAAAATAATAATAGCCATGGTTTTACCATAAATAAAAAAAATAAACCATGGCTACCATAGTTAAACTGTGGTAACCACAAATTAACCATGTTTTGCTGCACTAACCATAGTTTAACCATGGTATTTGTAGTAAAACTGTGGTTATACAAATGGTAATTAATATGCCAAAAAAAAAAAACATGGATACTACACTTTTACTATAGTAAAACCATGGTTAATTTTTGTAAGGGTTATTTTTTTTTACATACAGTTATGTTTGATTTGTTTGTTTTTCCCCATGAATTAAAAAACACAAAGTGGAAATATTTATGCAAAAGTTTCTCCAAAAACATTCTGGGTAACGCTTCAACAATTAACATTAGTTAATGTATTAGATTTCATGAACTAGCAAACAATCATTTTATAGCATTCATTAATCTAGGTTAATTCATTTATACACTTAATTCAGATGTTTTGGGTAAGATTTTTAATGTTTCTGAAAGAAGCCTCTTATGTCAGTGTCAAGTCACCTTTCTATAGCGCTTTTTTACAATACAGATTGTGTTAAACTAGCTTAACAGTATTAAAGTGTGTCAATATTGAAAACACACTCAATTTTCAGTAAACATTTCTTATGCTAATGAAGGCTAGGCCTACATTTACTTGATCAAAATTCAGTAAATATTATTTCCTCCTCTCTTTAAAAAGTCGATAAGCCTGTTTATTTTGCCATCTTTTATATTTTATATTCTGGTTCATTAGCCAGAAGGTAAATAAAAATAACAAAGTGCAGTAAACTGTATTTGCGCTACAAACCAGTGTTAATTAATTAAATTAGTGTGATAAACAGCATAAGGGAGTGTTATTGTACAGGTAAAATAACCGGAAGCCTCACACTTTGACGTTACGTACAAGAAAACAAGATAGTTGCATGATCTGAGAGAGTTTCTCCATAACTGTGATGTTTTATTTTGTGCCACAAGGGGGCAGTGCTTGGTAAACAAAAGCACAGTTAGGCTTTGGGGCTGTTATATTGTGTTCCTTTGGTGTTCTTCACAGTGTCATATACTAATAAAGTGTGTTGAATTTATTTTCTCAACAGTTGAACAAACTCAGATGATGCCACAAGGAAATCTGGAGGGTTATGGTAATATTTGATAAAAATTTTAAATCCGGATTTTTCTGGAGAAAGAGACATGCGGGGGAGGAAAATGCCAAGGTATGTAACATTCATATCATTTAAATAATAAATCAGTCTAAGGTAAAGACTATGGTGGGAGTTTATGAATATTTAAAGTGTGGAGTTTACAGATCAGAAACATTGACAGTGGACGAATACTAATTTCCTGCGGCTGGTATCTGATGAGGGGTTAAACTGGACGCTGGATACATTATTCATTTCCTTTCTTCCTGTTATTTTCATACCTTTGATAGGCTTCCTTTGGTCAGGCCACTCCTGTATATTTTACTGTTTTATCTGAAAAACAGCAGGGAAAAAAAAAAAAGAATTTCCACTGAAATATTAATATATCGGAATCTTGGCATGTCAATGAGAGATCAGACAGGTAGAGTGTGTTTTACATAACAATTCAGGTGAAGATAAAGTTCACCTCCCTGCAAAACACAGACGGACGCATCAAATGTCTCCAGCCCGTGTGTGTCCGCTCTTAATCTAGCTGTGGACGCATAATTTGTGTTGTGAATGGGTAAACAGAGTAGCCATCTGGAAGATCCGGACGGGTGTATGGAGCTGGATTCTAATGGTCATGGAAAAATGGGGGGTGTTAGGGAACAGTCCTTTCCAGGCCTGGAAAAGTCATGGAAATGTATGTAGTTAATATGCATTTTTCTAGCTTTGCTTTTTTTTTTTTTTTTATCTTTTAGATATTGTCATTTGCAAGGAAAATTATGATTGTTTAGGGCCTTACTAGAGACATTTGTACTGTAATCACTGTGAAAAGTGACAGTAAACACGTTCATAAAAAAGAATTCTATTACAAATAATTAAAAAAACGTAGCAGTTTTGACACAAATGTGAAGCAGCACACTGTTTTCAGCATTGATAATGTTTCAAATCAGAATATTAGAATGATTTCTGAAGGATCATGTGACTGAAGACTGGTGTAATGATGCTGAAAATTCAGCTTTGACTACATGAATAAATTACATTTTAAGATATATTTAGATAGAATATGTTTATTTAAAATCGTAATAATATTTCACAATATTACTGTTTTTACTGTATTTTTTAATCAAATAATTGACACCACTTGAGCATAAAAGTACAAGACAAATATAATTTGTATAAAAATTCTTAAAAATCTTACTAACTTCAAACTTTTGAATGATAGTGTGTATTTTTTATTACATTTTTATTCATTACTTAGCACTTTTTTTTTTTTTTTTTTGCTTTTACTGTTATTTGTTGTAATGTCAGAACTTGTTTTATGTATAATGCTTTGGCAATATTGTATGTAAACAAAATCATGCCGGTAAAGTATTTTAAATTGAATTGAAATATATATTTTTATTTTCATTTATTTTGGATCAAATAAATGCAGTCAATTAAGAAAAAAAAAATCTTACCGACACCATATATTCACTAGTAATCTATATGAAATGATAATCTATATAAAATGATTTTTAAAAACGATTCATCTGTTGTAAACCCTAAAGACTATAAAAGTCATGGAGATTCACTGTGGGAATTCTGAAGTCAGTTAAGGTAAGTTAGCCTCAGCTAGTTTGGATGTGAGAGCGAAGTAGAAACACGTCGTCTCTTTTGTCGGATCATAATCCCTATTTTTCCCAGGGAACGTGTGTTATTCCCTTTCAAATGAAAGCAAGAGTGAAGGAAGCGCTGGAGGAAATCGATTCGATGTAAATTATTAAGAATGGAAGAATGCGGCCGACCCCCCCCCCACTGTCATACAGAGAGAGAGAGAGAGACGGGCTGGCAGGTGGACTGAAGCCTCTCGCCCTGTCTCTCTCTCCGTCTCTGTCTCTCTCTCATTAGCGGCTGGAGTCGGGGGTTCCCTGAGAGTGAGGAGGCAGAGAGCTCGGCGGGGAAGAGACAGCCGGACCTTCACATCCTCGGGCTCGTGCTCTTTCTCTCTCCCTGGAAGCTCATTAGTACGAGCACTGATGCATAAGAGCTGGTCATTAGCTCTCTCTCTCTCTTTCTCCCCTCTTTTACCTCTCAACAGTCTCCGTCCGTCTGTCTGCGTCTCACTGCTGCTCCGAACTGAGACCGTCACGAGACGAGGAGCGTCAGACGATTAACAGACAGACAGAAACCACTGTCCTCCTCTCGCCTCTTTAGATCTGTTCTCTTCTCAACTCAGTTTCAACTCAATTTGAAGTATATTTTTTGCATGATTGTTTACAACCACAAAACAATGGCACAGAAATATAATATACAGTAATTATACAATAAATAAATTTACAATATTATAATATCAGAATATTAAAATAAGATGCTAAATGATTAATAAATATAAGATTATATATGTATATGTATTATATATGCTTAATAAGATAATGTTTTTATCTTTATATATACAGTATATATGTGTTAATGTGTGCGCGTGCTCCTGTAATCCTTGTTTTGTTTTACAGTATATACATAAGACATATATGTATGTATATATATATATATATATATATATATATATATATATGTGTGTGTCTATATATATATATATATATATATATATATATATATATATATATACATATATATATACATATATATATATATATATATACAGTATATAGTAAGCATATATCAAGACATTATTCTGTTATCTTTTATCGTATAATTTCTTCTCCTTTTCCAATTTTTCTCCTAATTTTTCCTTTTTCTTTTCACTCCTCTCATTTTTTCTTTTTGCCTTTTTTATAATCTTGTCTCTGCTTCTCAGCTCTCAAGCTCAAGCTCTCAAGCACTTTCCTCTCACTCCTCTACTCGCATTTCTCATTTTTTCTTGTCTCATTTACTCTTCTTTCTTTCATTTTTCCTGCTTTGCATCTAATTTTCTCCTTTCATTCCCTCCTCTGCTCTCATCTCATCTCATTTCTGCTCTTTCATTTTTTTCTCTTCCCTTATTCTTTTCCCTCTCATTTTCAGCTAGCGTTTCTCATCTCCTCTTATTTCTCGTCTCGTCTCATCAGATGAGTTGACAGTGAGCCAATCTGGATGTGAAGCCTTTCTGATGGAGTCCATCTTCCAAAGCAGTGGGTAAACATAAATGCTTGACCATCTCTCTCTCGATCTCTCTCTCAGTTCCTGGTGACTGACCAGAGAAAGACTCTCAGTGAATAAGATCTCTCTCTCTCGCTCTCTCTCTGCTCATTGGTTGTGTGCTGTAGGGGCTGCTGGTAAATAATGTCTGGTGAGAACCGCGTGCCTGCGAGCAGGGTGAGAGCCAGACCACAGCGCACTCCTGGGGCTCCATCAGTCTGTCTGTTCTTCCTCCATTCTCTCTCCTTTCCTCCTTATTTCATTCCTGTCTTTTTCCTCGGTCTGACACATACACAATTCACATGACACTTGCCTTTCCATCTGCTTCACAAACACACACTGGGCTCTTCCTACACACACACAGCCAGATACAGAATCATGAGTGTAAATTTGAACTGAATTGGAATTACAGTTAGAGAAATTATGCATATTTATTCATTTTTTTTCTCTGATCTAATTAGACATATTTAATTATATGAATTATGAACACTGAATTGAGTTCAATACTGTCAGAACAGACATAAAAATTGTAATTTTGTAAATAATATTAAATAATTGTGCATTTGTGTGTGTGTGTATGTGTGTGCGTATGATAGTTGTGTGTTTATATATACAGATTGCCATTCATATATTTTTATATATTTATTTCAATTAAATGCTGTTATAATCCTGAAAAAAAGTATAATGGTTTCCACAGAAATATAATTTTTTTAAAAATATATTATTTCTGATTAAAAAAATGCAGCCATGGTGTGCATATATATATATATATATATATATATATATATATATATACACACATACATATATATATATATATATATATATATATATATATATATATGTATGTATATATGCATGTGTGTGTATGCATGTATGTATGTATAAACTTATAAAATGTTATATTTATTTATAATTATATAAAATATATAGATGTTATATATTAGTATTATTGTATTTAAACTGCAGTTAATTGAACAATGATCATTTGATCGTTATTGTCATCTAGTGTTTCTAAAAGTAGTCCATGATTTACTTAAGATATATTCATGGATGATTCATACAAAACAATTGCAATTTGCAGTTGCAAAATAATGATTACTGAAGTATAATAATAATAATAATAACAATAATAATAATAATAATAATAATAATAAAACTAAACTCACAGCCCTATGACTTTATAAATTTAATTATTATTATTATTTATTTATTTATTTATTTTGAATTACAGTTCTGCATGCTGTTTGCCAAATCAATTCAAATGCAATTCAAATTCAGGAAATTAAAACACATTTTTGATTCTTTTCTGAATGGAGCACAACCTTGATGCCCACCTACCTTTCAGAAACAGACACACACACACACACACACACACACACACACACTGATCTCCTCTGTCTCTCTCTCTCTCTCTCTCAGTCTCTGCAGTAGGTTGATTAATGTTAGCTGGCTGTGCTCATGAACTTTCAGAGCCTCCAAAGTGCTAATAACAGTCTGTGTGTGCGGGGGGGTGTGTGTGTGTGTGTGTGTGTGTGTGTGTGTGTGTGTGTGTGTGTGTGTGTGTGTGTGTGCGCGTGTGCGTGCTGCCCTGCTCCAGTCCAGAGCTAGTGACTGAATTGATTTGCTCATTTATTTAAGGCAATATGAGCAAATTTGTCCAATAAGGCAGAGGGAACAGACCTTTTTCTGTTTGTGCTGGATCCACATTCCATAATTACTGTTTCACTGGGCGAGATGGACTCCTGGAATCTGGGCAGCAGAGAATATTATGCCTATCAAATCGTTCTGAAGGAACATTGAGGTTGATTTACAGCAGAGCCAGCTGACCATGACCATACACCCGTCATATATATTCACCCGGGATCAGATCCCATTACAAAACTGCAAGAATATGACATTCATTAGATGATGGGACTCGTGAAATGCACAGAAACATTATCTTTTGGTATTACTTGATGACATCTGGGATGCTTATGCACTTTGTTCTTACATCCAAGCATAATTGCTGGGTGTGCAATGTAATAGTGGTCTGTGAGGAGACCTGCAAAGAATTCTGGGAGACGTTTAGGACAAATGAAGATGTTGCAAAGGTGACTTGCCTTGTGGTCTATGGTAACTTTACACTGAAAGCCACAAATAAATGGATTTCATATACAGCCAGGCAATGAAAGAACTTCATTTCACCTGTCAGGTGTTTGATTTCCATGCCGGAGAAACCGGACTTGTGCTGGGAAGTAATTTCTTTGCTGCCTTTCAGAGCAGCTTTGGTTTAAACCAGCTGTTTTGGTATTAGTTAGTTTTTTTTAATGACTTTCTAAATCCACAATTTACAGGAAAATCGCTAAGAACATGTCCTCGTTATATTTTATACCAATTAATTTATTTATTTATTTATACATATATATATGTATATATATGTATGTATGTATATATGTATATTTTTTTTTTTTGCAATTCAAGTAATGCAAATATATATTTGGGGTCAGAAAAATTTTTCTTTATCTTTCTTTTTTTAAATTAATGCTTTATTCAGCGAGGTTGCATTAAATTGTTTAAAAGTGGCAGTAAAATCATCTGTAATATTACAAAAGATTTTTAATTCAAATAAACACTGTTCTTTTGAACTTTCTATCTGTCAAAGAATCCTGGAAAAATGCATTATATTATAATATGAAATCACATTGATAATAATAATAAAGTGTCTTCAGCAGCAAATCAGCATATTAGAGTGATTTCTGAAGGATCATGTGACGCTGAAGACTGGAGCAATGAAGCTGAAAATTCAGCTTTGTATAACAGGAATAAATTACTTATTATTATTATTATTATTATTAATTTAATATATATTCAAATAGAAAGCAATTATTTTAAATTGTAATAATATCTCACAATATTACTGTTTTTACTGTATTTTAGAACAAATAAATGCAGACTTGGTGAGCTTTTTTTTTCTTTAACTGTATTTGTTTTTACTAGGCAAGAAAAAATAAATGTAAAGATTCAGATTTCTCAAAATACTTTATAATATGCAACCTTGATAATGATAATGATAATTTGGGGGAAAATATGTTAATTGTCATGAAAATAAAATGTTCCTAAACAAGGCCAAGTAAAACTATTGATTTTTATTTTCTTTTGATTTTAAGGTGAAATGTGACATTCTTTTGTGAGATTCACTATTATACACTGTAAAAAAAACTTTTCAAAGTCGGTACTACAACAAAGATGATTGGAGGATATTAAAAGAAAATATTATTTCAGTTTTTCTCCTTCAAAATTTCATGTTTAATTCAATGTTACCTGCTGTTCCTTTGTAATTATTTGAAATGTACAAACACAAAGTGACAGATGTTCAAAAAAACAAAAAAAAAAAACTGTAAAAATGTTCAATGTACCTATATTTATCTGTTCGTACACAGAAAACAAGAAGTGGCAGTGAGACTAAAAAGAGACGAAGCCTGGCTTCGATCAGCCTCTAATTGGAGTGAAGGTAAGCTTGATTCTGGATGGCGGATCAAGTCATCTGCACAGTCATCTAATAAGAAAATGTATCCCAGCTAATAAAAGACTGCTTTCAGAGGTATTAGGAAAGTTTACAGAAACAATTCCAGTGAGTTTAATGCTGCAAGTGAAGCAGGAAACACTCGTGCCAATTAATGCTGTTTCTCTATGCAGCTCTGTCCACATCCTTCCCCTATTACTGCTGTTTTTGGACACAGAGGCCCAAACCCCTCGTTAGGGCAGAAGTGTGCAGCCCACCAGCAGAGGCACGACACGTGTCCACCGCCAGCAATTAGCAAAGGTGCGGAGGTTTGGAATGTGGAGACGGGACATTGGGCCATTACAATGCAACGGACGGAGCAGACCTGATCACGGCTGCACAGCGCAGGCGATGTTTGTTAACCCTGAAGGTCAATCCTGCTTCACTTCAGCCAGCAAAAGACAGGGTTTATGTAACTCAAATCAGCACCATGGACAGAGCTTTCACTAACGTGAACAGGAAGTGCAAGGGTGTTGTTAAGTATGGGGTGCCAAGTCTTAACTAATTTTGTAGACTGAAGGAATTTTGGGACACACAAAAATGCAGCTGTACTTTAATGCATGTACACAGAAAGACAAAAGAAAGTTGCATTTTATCAACAGAATTGAAAAGTCAGCACTTAATTTCATGCACAAAATTTTAAATCTAATACTGGATTTGTGTACAGTAGTTTTGCATTTCATGCATGTAAGGGTGAATGTATTTTTAATTTTGTAGACAACAAAAAACACCTTTTGTGAACAAAATACATGTCATGAAATACATTTCACCCATAAAATGCACATTTCATGGATGGTATATGCATTTGGTAGTAAAATGCATATAACTTTTTATGAATGAAAGAGGTTTTTTGGATCATTAAATGCATTTTGTCCATGAAATGATTTTAGTTCATGGCATGAGAACAGATTTTGATTGAATCTGGCCAGTCCTGCTATCTGAACAGTAAATGCTTCTACAAAAGCTACAAATTTTTGCACTACTAAAGTGAAAAAAATTGCAGTTAAAACAGCTTGTCACTGAAGCAGAAACGTCTCGGTTACGTATGTAACCCTCGTTCCCTGAAGGAGGGAACGGAGACGTCACATCGGATGACCGACGAAATTGGGATCTCGCCAGAGACCAATCCACTTCGAGTGTAACTAAACGAGCCAATGGACATTGGCATGCGATTATTGCATCCAGCTGCCGCTGATCACAGCGTGAGCATAAGAGGCAGCTGATGCACCGCATCAATTATGTTTTCGCTGAGGAGCCGAGCCGGCGACCCGGCAGCTCAGCGGTGGTACAGCGACTGTGGCGACGGGACGTGACGTCTCCGTTCCCTCCTTCAGGGAACGAGGGTTACATACGTAACCGAGACGTTCCCCTTTCAGTCGGTCACTCCGAGTCACGTCGGATGACCGACGAAATTGGGATCCCTACCAAAGCGCCACAGGAGCTGCCCCTTCCAGTGCCCTGTGTAGGGCTCCTGACCCTTCCTATAAGGCAGACAATAGGACCGGGCTCTACACAGAGAAGGTCAACTACTGGTGTTCCTTGAGCAACCCAAACAGTAGGACTAGGATAACACTGGGAAGCGTGCCCTTCCACTTGGAAGAGGCACACTGCGGAGTCACCTCCTCCCAGAGGGGGTTAAGTGACATTCAAACATGTGAAGTAACCCCGAAGGGCCCTATTGCACATGGAAGTCTCTGAGATGGCTCAGGCTGCATCTTTAGAGATGGCAGAACGTGGTCCGCCAGGGGAAACATGGCTCTAATAAGAATACCGTGGAATACACATATGGGATCCCAACAGGGTCTCTCATATGGGCACTAGCCTCGCACCAGATTTCAAGAATTCATTGGCTGAAGGCCTGGCGCCGGACGCCCCGCCGCGTCCGGACGCCGGAGTGCTGGAGGACTCAACAGGGTTTGCCTGGTTAAGGAACTCTCTGGAGAATTAGGCGTAAGGACGCCGCAAGCCGACTCTGAGCCGGCCCTCTCAGTGCCACTACCCGTTTGAGGTGAGAACACAGGAGGAAACCGGTTCGACACGTAGGCTATAAAACCTAGCGAACGTGTTGGGAGTCGCCCAACCCGCAGATCTACAGATGTCTGCTAGCGAGGCACCACGAGCCAGCGCCCAGGACGATGCGACACCCCTAGTGGAGTGAGCACGCAACCTGAGCGGGCAGGGCACACCTTGTGCTTCGTAGACCAAGGTGATGGCATCCACTATCCAGTGGGCCATCCTCTGCTTGGAGACAGCCTTCCCCTTCTGCTGTCCTCCGTAACAGACAAAGAGCTGTTCTGAGGTCCTGAAGCTCTGAGTTCTATCCACGTACTGACGCAGTGCGCGTACAGGACAGAGCAAAGCTAGGGCTGGGTCTGCCTCCTCCAGGGGCAGCGCTTGCAGGCTCACTACCTGGTCCCTGAAGGGCGTGGTAGGAACCTTGGGCACGTAGCCGGGCCGGGGCCTCAGTGTTGCACTGGAGTCAGCCGGCCCAAACTCAAGGCACGACTCGTCGACCGAAAATGCCTGCAGGTCCCCCACCCTCTTGATTGAGGCCAATGCAGTCAGGAGTAGGGTTTTCATAGAAAGAAACTTCAACTCGACTGACTGCAATGGCTCAAAGGGGGCAGTTTGTAGGGCTCTTAGCACCAAAGCCAAATCCCAAGAGGGAAGGGAGGGAGGCCTCGGAGGATTTAACCTCCTGGCCCCCCTAAGAAACCTGACGACCAGATCGTGCTTCCCCACCGACCTCCCCTCTATGGGGTCGTGGTGACAGAAATAGCAGCAACATATACCTTAAGGGTGGAGGGGGACAGCCTACGCTCCAACCCTTGTTGCAAAAAGGAAAGCACGGCTCTGATCGAACATCTCCGGGGGTCCTCCTGGTAAGAGGAACACCATTCGACGAACAGGTTCCACTTCAGCGCATAGGCCCGTCTTGTGGACGGTGCTCGTGCTGAAGCGATAGTGAGCGCTACCTCCTGGGGCAGGTCACCTAGAACCTCCGCGTCCCGTCCAGGGACCACACATGAAGTTTCCACAAGTCTGGACGCGGGTGCCAGAGGGTGCCCCGTCTCTGAGAAAGCAGATCCTTCCTCAGAGGAATCGGCCAGGGAGGGGCTGTCGCGAGGAGCATGAGTTCCGGGAACCAGGTCCTGTTGGGCCAATATGGAGCCACTAACAGGACCTGCTCCTCGTCCTCCCTGATCTTGCACAATGTCTGTGCTAGCAGGCTCACTGGGGGAACGCATACTTGCGCAAGCCCTGGGGCCAGCTGTGTGCCAGTGCATCCGTGCCGAGCGTTGCCTCGGACAGGGAGTAGAACCACTGGCAGTGGGTGGTTTCTGGAGATGCAAACAGGTCTACCTGAGCAACTCCGAACCGACTCCAAATCAGCTGGACCGCCTGGGGATGGAGTCTCCACTCCCCAGGAAGTGCCGCTCGAGACAGCTCGTCGGCCGCCTGATTGAACACTCCTGGGATGTGGATGGCACGAAGGGACCTCAGATGCTTCTGACTCCAGAGGAGGAGGTGGCGGGCGAGTTGCGACATGCGACGGGAGCGCAAACCGCCTTGCCGGTTGATATAGGCAACGGTCGCAGTGTTGTCCGTACGGACCAGAACGTCCCTGCCCCGAAGGCGCCCTCTGAGGCGGCACAGGGCAAGGCGTACTGCCAGCAACTCGAGGCAATTGATATGCCAACGCAGAAGGGGGCCCGTCCAAACCCCTGATACTGCGTGCCCGTTGTACGTGGCACCCCAGCCGGTGGCCGAGGCATCCGTGAATACCACAGCATGCCTGGATACCTGCTCCAGGGGCACTCCTGCCCGAAGGAACGAAGGATCTGACCACGGGCTGAAGGTCTTGCGGCAGGCTGGTGTAATCTGAACCCGGTGAGTACCGCGTTTTCACGCCCACCTCGGGATTCGACCATGGAGCCAGTGCTGAAGCGGTCTCATATGGAGCAGACCGAGCGGAACTATGGCCGCAGCTGCAGCCATATGCCCCAGGAGCCTCTGAAAGAGTTTCAGTGGGACCGCTGTCCTGCCTGATAAAGTCTTGAGGCAGTTCAGCACCGACTGAGCACGTTCCTGGGTGAGGCGTGCTGTCTGGTTGACCGAATCCAACTCCATGCCGAGAAAAGAGATCCTCTGCACTGGCACGAGTTGCTCTTTTCCCAATTGACCCGAAGGCCCAACTGGCTGAGGTGCCTGAGCACCAGGTCCCTGTGTGCGCACAACAGCTCTCGAGACTGTGCAAGTATGAGCCAGTCGTAGAGGTAGTTGAGAATGCGCACACCCCGTTCTCTCAGGGGAACAAGGGGCCGCCTCTGCGACTTTGGTGAAGACACGAGGCGAAAAGGGACAGCCCGAAGGGCAGGACCTTGTACTGATATGCCCGACCGTCGAACGCGAATCGCAGGAATGGCCTGTGTCGCGGGAGAATCGAAACATGAAAGTACGCGTCCTTCAGGTCGATTGCTGCAAACCAATCTAGGGGACGGACGCATCCAAAAATGCGTTTCTGCGTCAACATCTTGAACGGCATCTTGCTGAAGTGCACGGTTCAAAACTCGCAGATCCAAGATCGGTCGTAACCCACCGCTTTTCTTGGGCACAATGAAGTAAGGGCTGTAAAACCCCGACCTCATATCGGCTGGAGGGACCGGCTCTATTGCATCCTTCGCCAGTAGGACTGCAATCTCCGCGAGCAAGACAGGGGCATCGACGGCTTTGACTGAAGTGAACCGGATGCCCCTGAACTTGGGGGGGACGCCGGGCGAACTGAATCGCATAGCCGAGTCTGATGGTCCGCAGGAGCCACCGGGACGGGCTGGGGAGCGCTAACCAGGCTCCGAGAGACCGCACCAGCGGGGCCAACGGGCCCACCGACATTCCCGCGGTGGGGCAGCGAGTTGGAACACAGGGACCGGCCCCAGGGCCTGTGACGGCAGGGGGCGGGGTCTGGGTGTGTAGTGTAGCACTCACCTGATTTCTCCTCGCGTGGGAGGAGACACAGGAACCCGGCTTGAGGCTTGTGACAGCCCGGCGTTTGACGACTTGAAGCGGGGACTGGAGTGCTACTGCCCTTACCTGGTTCCACGAATGGGCAGGAGGGGTGCTCTTGGGCAACCACCCGCTGCCTGCTGGTGAGAGAGGAGGAGGGAAGCGATCCTGTGATGCACGGATCACCACTCTCCTCCTCTTGAGACCCGGAGATTGAGGAGACCGCTCTTTACTGATGTTTTGGGTACCGCTGGCTGCTGGGCCAGCGGCGGAACAAAATGAACAAAAGATACTCCACCCGGCCCTCCTCCGGGGGAGGGAGTGGTGCAGTCACCATCTCCCGATGAGCAGTCTCCTCCATCTCTGGGTCGACTGTCCCAGGGCCTCTTGCACTTGCCACCAGGTTTGGCGGGGGCCTGGACGGGCTGGGCGTCCTGCCTGCGACCGGCTCCACGACGCTGCCTGGTGAAAGGCTGCTGCGGCTGCGCGGGAGCGGGGGCGGCCGCAGGGGGGCGCCCACGGCGACGAGCAGGCTGAGTGGCTGCAGCCGGAGTGGAAGCAGCAGGTTTCCTCAGGCGCATGATGTGTTTGCCTCAGTCTGCTTCTGGGCTGCCGAGAACTGCTGGGCAAAGCTCTCGACAGCGTCGCCGAAAGGGCCGGTCTGTGACACAGGAGCATTCAGGAACTGTACCTTCTCCTGCTCCTTCATGTCAGCGAGACACAGCCAGAGATGGCGCTCCTGGACATCGCACAACCCAGAGACTGTGCGGTCACCTTCGTTACTCGTAGCGCGAGGTCCGTCGCAGCACGCAGCTCATGTAGAACCGCCAGGTCGTGACCACCCTCGTGCAGGTCTTTCAGTGCTTTGGCCTGGTGGACCTGCAGCAACGCCATAGCGTGGAGGGCGGAAGCCGCCTCCCCACAGGCTCTACAAGCACTGCCAGTTAGACCTGACGAATACTTAGAGGCCCGTGAGGGGAGATACGGATCACCCCGCAGGGTGGAAGCGGCTGCTGGACACAGTTGCATGGCCACAGACCGTTCCACCGAGGGGATGCCCGCATACCCCAAAGCGGCTCCACCATCGAGGGTGGTGAGAGCGGAAGAACTACAAGATGTGTTTCGGGCAGTGAAAGGTGCCCTCCACGATCTTGTCAGCTCCTCATGCACTTCCGGAAAGAATGGCACCGGAGGGGGGCGCTGAGAACCAGCGCCACCCCCACCGAGGAACCACTCGCCCAGCCTCGAAGGATCGGGACACGGTGGCTTTTTAGGATTCCACACGAGCCCGACATTCTCAGCGGCCCGGGAAAGCATAGCCGTCATCTCTGGGTCTGGCACGGACAACGCTACCACACCCGAAGGGGGCAACGCAGCCGGGTCGTCATCCCCGGAGAGAGAGGGCCCGCCCTCCGATGCAGTGATCGACATCTGGTCGTCAGAGGGGGCACCGAAGGAAACGCGTGGCCAGCGCGCTCCTTCGGCAGCTCCACCGGCTGCGGAGTGCTTGAGGGGTGAGGAGCTCCACTTGGGGAAGCCCTCACCGTAATCCTCAAATCACCTCTAACTCCACCGGATCCAGTGTGCACGCCGGATCACGGCAGGCAGAGGGACTCTGCCATGTTTGACATAGCAGAGTCGCACTCCGAGATGGTCATGTCCCCGCAAGAAGAACATGAACCATCCACGAAAGCCACCTCAGCGTGCTGAATGCCCAGACACGTGAGGAAGCGATCGTGACCGTCCTGAGGCGCCAGGAAACGACCACACCCAGAAACGCACGGGTGAAAAGACATCTTTAAAAAGACGCGATCACCCGTGTTGCTCTTTTAGAGAAATTGCTCTTTCAGAGAAATGCTCTTTTAGTGCTGAAGCACGCAGGGGAGCTGGCCACCGCACACTCCTAGTGTGGCTATCAGCAGGAAGATGATCTTTCTCTCCCGGACACCGTGACCACCGCTGCCGCGCCGTAACGCCCGCACTCGCTCGCAGAACACTCTCTTGGAAGGGAGAGCAGTAGCTTTAACCACTACCGCTCGGCTCCGAAGCGAAAGGATAATTGATGCGGTGCATCAGCTGCCTCTTATGCTCACGCTGTGATCAGCGGCAGCTGGATGCAATAATCGCATGCCAATGTCCATTGGCTCGTTTAGTTACACTCGAAGTGGATTGGTCTCTCTGGCGAGATCCCAATTTCGTCGGTCATCCGACGTGACTCGGAGTGACCGACTGAAAGGGGAACCTCAAGTGATGCCTTTATACCTTATCTACCCCTAAAAAGTCAGAATATAACATATGCTGCACCCTTTATTGGTATATAAACCACAAAAGTGTTGATTTGAGGCTTCTACCACAGTTGTAGTTCAGGCTCAAGGCAATTTTTTTGAAAAAAAAAATAAAAAAACCTTTGAATTGCAAATCTGAATGAAGTTAGTTTGATAACCAGATCTGTCTGGTTGAATGAGCTCGAACTTCTGAAACCTTCACAACTTTCAAGAAGCAGCTGAAGACCAGCACTGAACCACTCAACAACTCTAAAACAATGCACTTGTATTAAAAAAAAAAAAGACTAAAAATTAAAATTCCTCTTTTTTTCTGCATAATATCAATTTAAGTTAATTTTAATGAAGTGATTAGGTTCAGTCATTTTGAGACATATTTTGTGGCACTGATTTACTCATACTAACTCTTCTCGCTATGGTTTACATTGCAAGTATCAGTGCAAGATGGTTGCAAAACAAATCTGCACCTGCTGTAGTAAAGCATTTAATGCATCTGATTAAATCTCTGTCCAGTGTGAATAATAGTAATATGAAAAAGTCAAAAATCTTTTTGAGAGATGTTGGTGAAAATTTGTGACACTGCCAAGGAAGATGACTTAAAACAGAAACTGATGACTTAATACCAAACATTTAATTGCCTTTTAGACATTTTCTTGTATTTTGTGAAGTGCATTATTTGACTTTTTTTACAAAATGCACATTTCATGGATGGCTTATGCATTTTGTAGCGAAATACATACAAGTTATAATGAACGAAAGAGGTTGTGTGGATCCTGAAATGCATTTTGCATATAAAAACGATTTTTGTTCATTGCATTTCATGACTCAGCATGTCACAAAATTCATTTCATCAACAGAGTTGAGAAAAGATTCTGATTCAGTCTGAGCAGTCCTGCTAACTAAACAGTAAATGCTATTTCACAGAAAAAGATGAATTTATACCAATCATTTAGCTGCTTTTTAGACTTTTTCTTGTATTTTGTGAAGTGCATTATGGACTCCATTCACAAAATGCACATTTCATGGATGATATATCCATTTTGTAGTGAAATGCATAGAAGTTATTGTGAACTAAATACATTTTGGGATCCTGAAATGCATTTTGTCCATGATACGATTTTGGTTCATTGCATTTCATGCTTCAGCATGTCATAAAATTAATTTCATCAACAGAGTTGAGAACAGATTCTGACTGAATCTTATCAGTCCTGCTAACTCAACAGTAAATTCTCCTTTCACAGAAATTGATACTGCTTTTTTGACTTTTTCTAGTATCTTGCACAAATTGCATTATGCTAAAGGCCTGTTATGTTTGTGTGAGGTGCCTAAATCCTGAAATTTTGGGTCCCAAAAACATTAAAACCCCTCTCCTGCGTTTGTATGAGTAAGTGTGTGTTTTCCCTCTTTAACGCAGGCATTGATGAATCTCTTGACACGCTTGAGACGATGATGCGCAGCGCCGATGTGGCCTTCATTTGTCTACGAGGACGTGTGAACATCCCGGGGCCGCTGTTGTTGTGTCTGTGATGGCCTATCAGTCCTCCTGCTTATCTACGGTTTTACCACAGAGAAAAGAATCGGTCTTTTGAATCCTCCGGGCCGATATCAGAAGGTAATGAATGACTTTAGTCTGGTAAACGGCGTCTCTCTCCCTCTCGTCTCTGTGTGGAGTAAATTAGTATCAGCGTCTGCACACTGTGTCTCGGTGTAAAAGCGTCTCTCTGGCGCTTTTCCTGTTATTTTCCGGACAGGCGTCTGTGATTTCATTAACACCACTTGTCAGCCAAACACAATGGGGTTCCCACCTGGCAGCGTTTTAGCATGGACACAAATACATGTGCTTATTCACACGCTGTACTGTAGATGACAAACACAAAGCCGCACAATAATGTACAATTTGTTTAATGTCCCTCCCGTTTCAAGACAGCGAGTGACGCGTGTTATTTGTGTTCGCCGCAGACGACACAATGGGGGAATGCATCGCGTGCCAGACTCCGTTCTAAAGGCCACTTTCCAATTGATTAGACGACTTGTGAAACAAACCCGCGCGTCAGAGAACGACAGCGCGCTGCCGGTGAGCATTGGGAACGTCGCCAGATTCGAGGTTCTGCCAGCATTTCGGTGGCAGCTGTGAATGGAGTGACTTGGAGAAGGTTTTAAAGTCCACTTCTTGGTAAAAGCTGCAGTCTTTGTGGGGCCTACAAACTCCAAAACAGAGTCTGAGAAAGAGCCAGGCATGCTGCTTTAGAGTCTTCTAATTCGTTTTGCTGTTTGGTTTATGGTTTGGGATATGAGCATTTAGAGTAATTTTGTAGTTAAGTAGTCTATAAAACAATTAACCAAAATGGATTAAACAAAAGCATGCTAATATTTATATTTTTTCTTTTGAGAAAAAACAATATGCATTGATAAAAGCATCAAGTTTTAAAAATTAATCATTAAAGCTGCAGTCCGTAAGTTTTGCCTCTTTGTCACCATCTCTGTTTGAAAACCTGGAATTGCAGCTTTTTGCGGAACGATCTTCCTGCCGTGGGTTGTGAGTCGGCTCGGCTTCATCGCGGATGAATCTAATGTTTTGAGGTGAATGTGTGGCAGTCAGTCGTGCACCGGTGTGGATGTTTACTGTACTTCGCAATCACAGATTCTAGCCTATGTCTTGGAATATATGAACCAAATAAGAATTTTCACTGCATATTGCCATTTGAACAAGTAAGTAACAAGTCTGCCACGTTTGTTCTGACCAACTGAGGAAAAAAGCATTACCATAAATCGCGTTACCAATGGTAATCTAAAGATCGGTTAGCTCATATCACATCAAAACCGTGCAAATTATTATTATTGTTATACTTTATTCTCAAATTATTAATGTTAACAACATTAGCATTGCGTGACTATGAGTATAGTGTGTATTAGCGTGTAGATTTCAATTTCTGTACAGTCTAATATCTAATTGTTATGCCATTCGAATTTCATATTAAGAAATTCTTTTAACCCAAAAAGCAAATTATGCTCCCTTCGAACCGATTTTCTTTAAAATACAAATCTTGTGTAATCCAAGGCTATCTGTAATCAGAAGCACATTTAAAACTGGAATATAATTTAATTTCATTCCATTCATATGTGATTCATAAACACATAATCCTTTCTGGATCACAATGAGCCATCAAAATAATAAATTTAATTATTCTAGCTGCTGTGAGAAAAGGCTATAAACGATCCTCCACCTGCAGGATCCTCACATGCTATAGCCTACTAGCCGGGACAACTTCTTTATGTTTACAGACGTGATGCCATGCTCGAAAATCCAGTGAAAACCTACCCGTACCACTCAAATTAGAAAACATTATTATAAGCTAAACGTTGTGAATCGGGCTAAAGGTGATAGTTTTGAACACTGGCTGGTTATGTACTTGCTCAAATATTGATTTCGGATCATTTTTAACCAAAAAAAGTTATGGACTGCAGCTTTAAAAATAACAATTGAAACATGTAAAACATAATGAAAAGAATTTGTGTCAATGCAAAGCTCACATAGAATCTTAAAAAAAAGATATTAGTATTTATCAGACACCTTTTTCCCTAAAAGTAATTTATAGGGAAAAAAAAGTACTTTTTTCTAAGAAAGTCCCACTGGAGCAGCCTGAGGTTAAGTGTAATGCTCAAGGGGATGGTGGGAGAACTGGACTTTGCTCACAGCAAAACTTCACACCTGTGTGGAGCTGAACCTGCAGCCTTTGCATTTGCAGAATAGATGCTTAACGGTTACAACCAGGCCCACACAGGATGTGATATTCATCTTGTATGTTTACTTATTAAATATTTGGCTAAAATTAGCTTACTTTCTGCTACCAATAAGAGTGTAGCATTCATTCAGCAAAATTTCCCCCCCAAAAAATCAGTGCAGAAAATGCAAAAAAATAAAAAATAAATAAATAAAATAAATAAAATAAAATAAAATTCCACAGATGCAATCCAGTTTTAACCATTACAAGACACTGAAGCGTTTTGTTTTTAGACTTTCTGTGGGTCTTAAAAAGTCTTAATTCGCCCTTCCACAAATTAAGGACCAAAAGTTCTTAAATCAGAGCTGAAAATCTTCAATTCATAAATGCATGGCATTAATAGTTTCATGCTGTGCAAAAAAAAATTAAGTGTTTTACAATGTTTTTGTTTTGCTTTCCAGACCAAATATCTAAACCTCCTGAAATCAGTATACTACGGAAGTTCTAAGAGGCCTATGCATTATTTTTCTATCTTGTTTTCTCGTTATCACGACTTAATTTTCTCGTGATCTCGACATAACAAAAGTTGTTTTGTCGTGATCACGACTTAATTTTCTCATGATCTCGACATAACGAAAGTGTATTTTTTTTTTTTTTGTTTTTTTTTACAATGATTGATTTTTAAAACACAATGCGTCGTGAGTCTACTGTTGCTATAGTAACGAACGTAACTCTGAAGCGCATCTGATGGACAGATAGCTAGCCGTGCGCTCTTTTATACTGTAGCCATATGTTATGGATATTTCTTCACTTCGCGTAGTACTAATAAAGTCTACAATAAACAAATATAGGCTAATCAATCACTGTTGATTTTTTTCCAGAGTATGCTAAACATTTTGTTTGTGTAATTAACATGTTTAAATGGTCTAACATCAGAGCATTCAACACCGAAAGCGCAGGTGCGCCTTCAGAAGAATGCAGAGAATTGTTCTAAAGCTGCTTGGATTCAACTCACTTTGTTTTCCTCATTCGTTTTGAAATAAAATTATATATAATTTGTTTGTGATTTTTATTAGTCATGTAGGATGTGTTGTGATTGATATGTGCCTTACAAGCTTGGGATGCTGTTTGAAAAGAGTGTTTATTTGTGTGTGTGTGTGTGTGTGTGTGTGTGTGTGTGTGTGTGTGTGTGTGTGTGTGGTTTCCTACAAAGAAATGTAGAAAATATTACAACACTGTATAACATCGCTTAACTAAATTAGCTTATACACATTTTTTTAAGTGTATAAATCACATTCCTTATCAATATATATTTATTAACAATAAAGATTAAAAATAAGGACAAAGATGCACATTACAAATTGTAGCGCGTTCTACATAAACACAACATTATCCCCGCTTAACTAACAATCGTGTACTTCAAAGATGCACAAATAAAGATAGCCTATAGGTTGCAAACAGAATACTATACAGTGACCTCAACATTGGTTTTAATAAGCAATAAGTTTCACTGAATGTTATTGTGGTAGTGAAACGAGTCGTGCAGCAGTAAGAATGTAACGATAACAGATACACTTTCAAGCAAAAATAATCATTTCTATTCAAGCATTTAACATTTATAAGTTAATTAAATGTCAATAATGACCTGCACAAATTATAGCAATCACGGAGAGGTCCTTACTCTGTCCCGAACATGTACAGTAAGGTGGATATACAGTATACAGGTCCCAATCAGTTATTTTTAGTTCTACACTGCCACCTGTTGGCACAGTTGTGTAACTTAGAGAACAACTCCTGTTATGTTGTGATCACGACAAAACAACTTTTGTTATGTCGAGATAACGAGAAAATTAAGTCGTGATAACGAGAAAACAACTTTTGTTATGTCGAGATAACGAGAAAATTAAGTCGTGATCACGACAAAACAACTTTTGTTATGTCGAGATAACAAGAAAATTAAGTCGTGATCACGACAAAACAACTTTTGTTATGTCGAGATAACGAGAAAATTAAGTCGTGATCACGACAAAACAACTTTTGTTATGTCGAGATAACGAGAAAATTAAGTCGTGATCACGACAAAACTTTTGTTATGTCGAGATAATGAGAAAATTAAGTTGTTATCACGACAAAACAACTTTTGTTATGTCGAGATAACGAGAAATTAAGTCGTGATAACGAGAAAACAACTCGTTATGTCGAGATCACGAGAAAATTAAGTCGTTATCACGAGAAAACAACTTTTGTTATGTCGAGATAATGAGAAAATTAAGTCATGATCACGACAAAACAACTTTTATGTCGAGATAACGAGAAAATTAAGTCGTTATCACGAGAAAACAAGACGAAAAAAAAAAACAATGCATGGCCTTTTAGAACTTCCATTGTATACTTTTACTTGAGGTACAAATTGAAGATATGACGTGTACTTTTATGAGAAACTAAACAAAATTAAGTGACTTTGTTTAAAACAAGAACGAACATCTGTGAATGAGGTTTGAAAACGTTTTCTCTTTGAATTAAGGTTTATCTGAGCCCATTGTCAGATATTGTATTCTGTTTGTTCATTTTGATCATAAAATGATCAAGACTTCTTGTTTTATGTTATTTTGCTTCTCAAGTAAATGTATCTTGATTTAAAAAACCTTGAACATTTGCACTGGAAAACAAGACAAAAATACTGACAAAGAACATAATTTTTGAAATTTTGAAGTACTGCTAATAAAGGACATTTACATTTAGAGACCATATTGACATATTGCATTCCATTCCATTTTTACTTGGTCTTAATAAGGTCTTAAAAAGTCTTACATTTACCATCATAAAGCCTGCAGAAACTCTGGCCTCAGAATAAAGGCAACAATTATGAATGATTTTCTTCATTTTACCTCACAATTAACGTCTCCAAGGCGTGCGAGAACGTCTCAGAGCTTTGGTCCGAGCGTTTGATTAGAGCCTCTTAGACACAAATCAGCGAGGGCAGCGGTGCCTAATTATTATGGTTGTTTTTCCTCTTGCAATGATATTCATAACGGTTAAGTATTCTGGAATACACTTTCCGCATTTCGTTTGAGATTAAGACACTTGGCAATTAACAATCAGTAATCAGTCTGTTTTACAAATGTTACTTTCCGCAATGATTCTTGGACTATTAATTTAATCACATATCAAAATCTGTGCCACAGGATGTGATAGAAGTGAATCAGGAAGCACTTAAAATATTGATTGTCAGAATTAGCCCGCGGGTCAGGCCTGGGCCAGAAACGCAACTCAGGGCTCGGAGAGGGCAGCGGCGCACCATAATGGGGGCCAGGCACTTCCAGACTACACTTGAGTTTGCAATCTGTGATTAGTGGCCACTTCAAAATGCGTGTATGCTTCGAAGCACAATCTCTCCTTCTCTCGCTCTCTAGCGCTGGCTAGTAAAATAAAAGTTGGTGATTGGATAAACAGCACCAGATTACTGTGCTGGAAAATGAAAACATATGCGCTATTTGCATGTTAATGAGCTGGTGAGATCTGAGAAATAAATGGCTCTCGAAATGCACAGACGATAAACAACAACAGCTCGGGTCTGAATAATACACTAAATGACCATGTTGGTTAGAAGGGCTGGGCGATATAGCTGAGAAAAATTTTCTCAGTCCTTTTTAGCCATTTAGTGTATATGAAATGTATGTATGGCTTAAAAAATGATGTTTTTTTAATAATTTTCATACTATAAAAACTATAAACATAAAATGCTTTAAATATCAGTAATATATATATATATATATATATATATATATACTGTATATATGTGTATATATAAATGTACATGTACATATGTATTACAGTTATTATTAATAACAATATAATTGTTGTTATACAAATAAATTTGAAAATATTAAATGTATACAATTTATTCATGACAGTGGTGTAGTGTGTGTAGTGTATTTAAAATAAAATATGTTTTTATTGCCATCAAAATCATCACTAATTTTGGGATTATTCAGTGCAGTATTCATAGATAGATAGATAGATAGATAGATAGATAGATAGATAGATAGATAGATAGAATACAGTATTTGACTAGTGTAGGTCGATGAGCTATATGTGTTTTTAAGTGTATTTATTATTACATGGATTTTCTATCTCTGAAGTTTTGATGTATACATGTCATATGCATTATAGGAGATGATGATAGTATAGTACACTATGTTTATAATGAGAAGAATATAAGCATGTGACATGTTTATTGTTATCGTTTGTCTGTAGTATGTAGACAAACTTCAAGCTTCATGTTTCCAATCATTCTGAGAATATCACGCGTCAATAAGTCACGCGTGAAACTAATGCACGGCGAAACAAGAGGCAGGTGCGCGTCGGGAAATGCTGTTCAATTAAACGCGAACGAACGGCGTCCAATGCAACAGAGAATATGGCCGCGTACACAGAGTGACACGATTCAGCAGCGCTTCATGCTATACAATTTAGTTAATGCGTTTTCTCTTGCTCTTTAAAACAGTCGCGCATTCAAATGTGCCAGCGTAATCTCTATGACAGAAGTCATTAATTATGGTCGTCAGACGATCCTTGTTTCTTCACAACATCTCTGATTAAAATTTCACACTTTGCAATGATGTGCGATGGAGCCACTAGCTGTGAAATTTCCCAGCGCAGTCAATGAGCTTCACTTCGTATCCTTCAGAGATTCATCAAGCAGAAAAAAGCGATGACTTACGGCCCGCCACAGTCAAATCAAAGCCCTTAAGTGCTTGAGGAAAAGCTTTATTTACATGCAAATGGTAATATATCTGGAGTTTGTGTTCATTAAAATATTGAGCAAATGAGGGAACAACAAAGCAATAACTTCTCTTCTTATTCATGGGTTCAAATTTCATATTTGGGAAGTTTAATTAAGCAATAGATTACGTTCTGAAGGGAACGTTGGACCTAATGAATCCCCCGAGACTGCCGATAAACACAGCAATAGTATCAAAGCATCCGTCTCTTTAATGGATGGGTAAATTAGGGATGTAAATGCTCTTGGGTGCTTCTTTGCATTGCTCCTGGGAATGTTTACCAGATAAAGATGACACTTACATAACCTGCATTATACCAGGCTTCTTTATTTATTTAACTGTTTGTTTTGAGCTTGTGAGTGCTATTTTTGGTATGCAAATGAAGGACAAGGACAAATGACACTGAGTTTTGCTGTCTTCTTATATGTCATTTAATGAGAATGGATGTCGGGATGTGGCAAAATATGTTAAAGTAACTTTCCAAAGCCGGTTTGTATCTGTCATCGCAGTAAAGTGGCTTTGCTCAGCACTGTTTTCTGTGTACAGTATGTGTAGATGCAACTGTGCAAACATTTTTTTTTTTTTTTTTGCAGAATTAAAACTAATGCATAAAAGAAGTGCACTTCAGCAGGCTTTTATAAAAAGTACCTATTATGGAAATAATTTACTTCAAGGAAAAGTTCAGCCAAAAATAAAAATTTGCTGAAAATTTACTCACCCTCAGGCCATCCAAGATGTAGATGAGTTTATTCATCAAAACAGATTTGGAGAAATTCAGCATTCCATCACTTGCTCACCAGTGGATCCTCTGCAGTGAATGGGTGCCGTCAGAATGAGAATCCAAACAGCTGATAAAAATATCACAATAATCCACAAGTAATCCACACCACTCCAGTCCATCAGTTAATGCATTGTGAAGTGAGTGGAAAGCTGCATGTTTGTAAGAATCAATCCATTATTAAGGTTTTAACTTAAAATAAATTCCATAATCCAAATACATAATACTTGTTTAGAACTGTTTTCACTTGTAAACGGTGCTTGATCTGTGCGGATTTCTCTCCTGATTCAGATGAGAACTTTTTTCACTGTAGAAAGCAATATTATAGATAGAGGACTGTATTTTGGCCAGAAGCAATGGTTTGAAGTTGAAAACGTCTTAATAATGGATTTATTTCTTACAAACACACAGCTTTTCCTTTCACAAGATGTCAATTAATGGACTATTATGGATGGATTAATTAATGGATTATTGTGATGTTTTTATCAGCTGTTTGGACTCTCATTCTGACGGCACCCATTCACTGCAGAGGATCCATTGGTGAGCAAGTGATGGAATGCTGAATTTTGCCAATTTTTTTTAAATGAAAAAAAAAAAAAAAACTCATCCACATCTTGGACAGTCTGAGGGTAAATTTTCAGATAATTTAGAATTTTGAGTGAACTAATTATTTAAGTGCAAACTGAAAGTGACTTTTTCAGGCAATTAAATGCAGGTCATTTAAAATGAAATGAAAATATATTATAATTAAAATTGCCAGTAATATTTAATGCATTTAGTTGAACTTCAGAGTGTTTTTGACCCACTTGAGTAGTACATCTTTATATATAATTTCATAATTACCTCTGCTGTCTTTTAAATACGGTTTAAGTGTGTAACAATTTACGTGTTAAGTAGTCATGAAAGTACATTTAAATGGCCTTTTATTTCATTAATATTATATTAACTGCATGCAGTTTTTTTAAATACACTTTTAAGATTTTAAGTACATTAAGTACATTTTAAAAGAATTAAACACACTTCTTTCACAAGTGTATGTACAGAAAATATCAATGTGTATTTACTTATTGCAGTATTGTTTCCATCCATCACATTCTGATTGAATCAGACCGTTCCTGTTTGCTTGCTAGTAAAAGATCCCATCCAAATTCATAAATAAAGACAAGTGAAGTCGATTCTCACTGTAAATAATGCAGCTTCTCCTCTTTTTAAACCCCAGGCCTGAGGATTGCGGGAATCTGGCTTTCCATCTCCACTTTTACCAGCCGGCAGAACAATGAAGTCCACACCTCTGTTTGAATCCATCCTGCAATTTCTGAAACAGTGGAGTCAGTGAACCCTGCTAGACCGCGTGATGGAACTGTGCGATGCGTGCCTTTGGTGTGGAGCTCTCATACGTGAGCGTTGTTTATCTCTGTAAGGCCCAGTTGATTGCATGGCTCCCCGAGACTCGGCGGCCCCCGCTGCGCTCAGCGGTGTGAAGACGTCGGGGCCAGTTGAGTGGTGGTCAGTAGCTGTCAATCACAATGCCAGGGATCAGGTACTTGCCATCATTCTGAAGCCCTGCGTTAGATTCCAGGCTCTGCTCTCTCATCTGGTGTTTGAGACGATATGGTTGAACTGGTCCTGATGGATTTGGCTGAGGGCTTGATTTTTCACTAGACTTACTCAGATGTTTGGACTGTAGTGTGTTTCCACATTCCACTCACATTCAAATTTCAAATTTAAATATTTTGAATCCAAGGCTCTGTTTTAACATAGAAAGTATTAGTAGTATTTTGCCTACATAAGAAGTGTGTGTCTGTCTATCTATCTATCTATCTATCTATCTATCTATCTATCTATCTATCTATCTATCTATCTATCTAGATAGAAATAGATATAGATTTTTTCATACTATGAATACTATTAATATATGGAATGTAAAATATAATATTATTACTAATAATAATAAGAATATATTTACATTGATAAATATTAAGTTTCATGCTTTACTGTGAATACCTTACATATAAAATACTATAAATATTAATTATGTAAAATTATGTTCATATTTAGTTTTAAAAGAATATATAAAATACTTTCATACTATAACGACTGAATATATAAAATATAAATATATTTACATTTATACATATTAAAATTTTCATTCTTTACTATAAATACTGTACAAAAATACAGTATTTACAGTATTATATATATGTAATTTTGCATAATTTATATTATAAAAAATAAATTATATATATATATATATATATATATATATATATATATATAAAATATAAATATATTTACATTTATACATATTAAAAGTTTCCTACTTTACTGTAAATACTGTACAAAAATACAGTATTATATATTATATATATTGTAAAAATTAGATGATAATAATAATAATAATAATATAATAATATATTTACATTTAAAAATAAATATTACAACTTTCATACTTTAATGTAAATACTATATATAGAATATACTATAAATATGAATTATGTAAAATTATATGTAATTTTGCATTATTTATATTTATAGTATTTGATATATTGTAAAATTAATATTTACATTTAAAAATAAATGACAACTTTCACACTTTACTGTAAGTAATATAAATAGAATATACTATAAATCTAAATTATGTGAAATATATATATATATATATATATATATATATATATATATATATATATATATATACTTTTATAATAATAATAAATTATTATACAAATATAAAAATATTTACAAATAAATGTAAAAACTTCAGTTTATTAATGACAGTAAAAAAATGTTTAACAGTTCATTCTAGTTAAAAAAGCACTTCTTGTAACCCAGTATTCCTGTGCGCTTTGTATTTTTTGTAATATTTAGAGCATCATGGCATTAGCTTAGCAGCATACTAATGGCTAGCTTTACTGTCGAGTCAAGCTTGTGTGGCATGCAGAGTCATTACCTAGTCTTCCACTGTTAGGATACTGCCTTAGTAGGCAGCAGACAGCAAGACGACTCACTAGGTTCAACAATGCTGTGCAACTTTCTAGAGTCAAGCCGTTAAAAGGGGGCATATGTTTGTTTGATTGAGGATGACAGCTTGTTTTTCTCTCTGAGAGTGTGTGAGGCGTCCATGCTGCTGAAGTAAGAAGTGAGGCAATCTGTTCTTTACCTGCTGTGGCCTCACAACCAGACCTTGTGAGCCGGTGCAAACTCCCAATCACACTCACATCCTCGCAAAACACACTCCCAACCTAGATACAAACGCATTGATTATTTGATCTATACGGCGCTGGAAGCCTAAGACGCTGTTTTCTTGATATGAAGTAAACAGAGCGTCTGACAGTAGCGTCGTCCTCTGTGTTTCATTTGCGCCGTGGCCTTTCCGACGCCGTTCCTGACCTCGTCCCTCATCTAATTTCCCCCATCACATTCAGATCAGACGGCCAGCGGTCAGCCTCATTAGGGCCAATGTTTTAAATCACCTCTCGCGTGGCTCTTCGCCGGCCTGCGCCCCGTCTCTCCTGAATCATCAGCATTTAAATTTGGCTCCGGTGATTGCGGTTGCAGGTGGTAATACATTAAGGGACTGAGGCGGTTGGCTACGCCGGGCTGAAAGCACCTTTTCCTATTTGCGCTAAGTTCGCCTGTGCATTCTCAGGCATGTAGCCTCCTAATTAGACCGCTAGTTTCGGCTGTTGTCATATTCAGCCGGGGCAATTTGGTCTGTGTTGTACAACTCGCTGATTCTATATCACAACAGCGTTTCTATAGGTATAAGACGGTGAACTGGTAAATTATGTCACGGGCTGGGGGAATTTCAAGGAGAGATGCTGCCTTAATTCCTGCCGAGAAAAAGACACGGTTCATTTTAAGCTTTACGGGCTCCGGAGCCAACGGGGACTACTTTAAACCTGCTCTTCAGACTAGAAAACCAGACGTTCAATTTAAAGCAATAGACTCAAAATGGGAAATGAGATATTACAGAACTGATAAAGTCACAACATCAAAAGACAAAAAAATTACTTTCAAGATTTCACTGGGAATTCCCCATATTGATCAATATGTATATATTTTGTTTATAATAGAGTCTATATATATTTTTGAGTATATGTGACCCAGGACCACAAAACCAGTAATAAGTGTCAATTTTTTAAAATTGAGATTTATACATCATCTGAAAGCTGAATTAATAAGTTTCCGTTGATGTATGGTTTGTTATGATAGGACAATATTTGGCCAAGATACAACTATTTGAAAATCTGGAATCTGGGGGTGCAAAAAAAAAAAAAAATCAAAATGCCTTTAAAGTTGTCCAAATGAAGTTCATAGCAATGCATATTACTAATCAAAAATTACATTTTGATATATTTAGGGAAATTTATAAAATATTTTCATGGAACATGATCTTTACTTAATATCCTAATGATTTTTGGCATAAAAGAAAAATCGATAATTTTGACCCATGCAATGTATTTTTGGCTATTGCTACAAATATACCCCAGCGACTTAAGACTGGTTTTGTGGTCCAGGGTCCACAAAAATGTAATTTTTAATATATGAATTAAAAGATAATTTACTATTTATTATTTAATGAATCTAACTTCTCTCTATATATGTAATTACAGTATATAAATATACTTTTATTATATCTGTGTGCAATATATATATATATATATATATATATATATATATATATATATATATATATATATATATATGTGTGTGTGTGTGTGCATAGTTTTATAATTCATGTATTTATTATTATTAATAATAATAATAATAATAATTTATATTAAATAATACACATATATTTTACAATTTATTTTATCTATCTATCTATCTATCTATCTATCTGTCTATCTATCTATCTATCTATCTATCTATCTATCTATCTATCTATCGAAACGTTGCTAATTTTGAGTAGTCTTTGATTGCTTTTTCTAGTTATTTAAAATGAATGACCCGCAAACCATTTTTGCATCGCAACAAGTTGAGAACCACCGCTCTAATCTAAACGTCTACAGTAAATACAGCCCTGAATGGACGTGCACAAAGATGCATTTTCTGCAGTAACTTCAGAAAGCATGTCACACGTTTCCCCAAATCGACTGCAAGTGCGGATAAAAAGCCGCCTGACATCCAGCCAAGGGAAAATCCGCTTGAAATGACACCAATCAGTGTGTGCGAGTGTCAGAATCCACAGTCTTAGAGCAAAGAGAGAGCCTTTGTCCAATAGAGCTCAATCTCGCCCACCCTCCCGAGGCTCTCAGAGGCAGGAGGAGCGGATTAAGGGTTTCCCCCAGCACTCGGCCTAAGGCCCATCCAGGCGCCGATCCCTCGGCTCACAGCCCGTGGTGCAGCCCACCAGGCAGCCAGAGAGCAAAGAGACACTGGGGACTCGTCTAATTGTCCGTGCTCTCAGCAGCGCTCGAGCAGCTCAGCGCCAAACACAGAAACCCCCCTCGTCTTCTTCCTCCACCGTTCCCAAGACAGCGCCGGTCCTTCTTTCTTTTTCTCCCCCCTCCTTCTCTCATTGGATGGAGAGATTTAAAACGGAGAGCTTTGGTTTGAGGTTCTTAGGGACCGAGGCCCCCAAGTCCACCTGGAGATTCAGGAGAGAAGTCCAGAAATACTTCAATCAATATGGCTGCCTGCCAGTGCCATAGCAGAATAAGAAGGTCAGACCTCTCCACACTAGAGTTGCTGTGACTCTGCGCGCTGCCCAAAGGACAAGCGCTCTCAAGCACAGTTTGTATTCATTTCTGAGTCTCAGCTTTAATAGAATAGACAGCTCCCCTGATAAATACACAAGCTGAGTTACAAACTAAGCTTACAAATAAACAAAGTAAGCTTTAAAGTGGTAGTCCACCTAAAAAATATTTCATACTTAGCCTTATTATTTTTTAATGTTCATGGATTTTTCCATACTTCACAATGACCAAAAAGGAGAAAAAATACCATAAGTGCACCATAACAGTTGTCCATCACTGGTTCTTTATTGGCATTTAGTGGCAAGTTCTTCACACTAAGAATACAAGTGTTTCTTTTAAAGAAATAGTTCACCCAAAAATGAAAATTTGCTGAGGATTTACTCACTCTCAGGCCATCCAAGATGTAGATGAGTTTGTTTCTTCATCAGAACAGATTTCGAGAAATGTAGCATTACATCATTTACTCACCAATGGATCCTCTGCAGTGAATGGGTGCCCTCAGAATGAGAGTCCAAACAGCTGATAAAAACATCACAATAATCCACACCAATCCAATCCATCAATTAACATCTTGAGAAGCCGAAAGATGCATGTTTATAAGAAACAAAACCATAATTAAGAAGTTTGTAACTTCAAACCGTTGCTTCTGGCCAAAATAGTCCATAATAACGATTCTTCCAGTGATAAAGTCCATTCCTTGTTGTCCTCAAACATTTAAATCCACCTGCATGTTTGTTTAGAGATGTTTTTACTTGTAAAAGGTGATTGATCTGTGCATATTTCTCTCCTGATTTAGATGAGACAGTTTTTTTCATTGGAGAAAGTAATATATAGAGGACTTGTTTGAAGTTAAAAATGTCTTGAAGGATTGATTACAAAAACACAGCTTTTGAATTCTCAAGATGTTAACTGATAGACTGGAGTGGTGTGGATTACTTGTGGATTATTGTGATTTTATTATCAGCTGTTTGGACTCTCATTCTGACGGCACCCATTCAAAGAGGATCCATTTCTGAGCAAGTGATGGAAAGCTTCTCCAAATGTCTTCCCATGAAGAAACAAACTCATCTACATCTTGGATGGGCTGAGGGTAAGTGCATTGTCTGCAAATTTTCATTTTTGGCTGAACTATTCCTTTATATTTTGATCTAACACAAAAAAAATGTTTTTCATTTTATTAAATAGACATTTTTTCTACAATTTGCGTTATGAGAAGTCCTATACTTCTGTTCATGATCATGTCTGAAAAGGCTTGACAGGATTCTGAGACTGAAGTGCAAACGGCACTGGAATGACTTCCAGGTGGCTTGTAAATAAAGGTCTCAACAGCGATGTTTTCCCATATGAGACCTGATTCTGATTGGGGATTTTGATTGATCTTTATTGAAGCATCACCTGACAGACTACCTCGTCTCAGTGAGGGCTAAAAAGAAGAGACGTTTGTCCTGGACATATTACAAATATCACCATGTTTCCTGCTGACTGTCACACACACTACCCAGACCGCATGCTGACACGGCTGCACACAGCGGCTCTGCTCAGCAGAGATTGTGTGCAATGATCTGAGACTGCAGTGTGGTGAATAGTCAGTACCGAGAGGAGCAGCACATATTGTTTCCCGGCGATGCTGCTAGTCTCCTTCCTGTTTTATTTATTGTATCAGAAATAATGCCTGCCAATGAAGAGCTGGGAGGGTCAGGCCAGTGTGGCCGTTTCTCTGTGTGTTTGTTCACTGGCGCAGGTTAATGTGGAGAACTGGAGAAACGCTTCTGTGCTTTTTGTATGAATATGAATAACCGTGAGGTGCAATCGGCCAGAAGTATATTAAACCCAGTGAGTGGAAAGAAAGCCACGAGCGGCATAGTTTTGCACTTTACCCTCCAACATCTTTAAAATCTAGCAGTGCTTCAGGTGTGATGTGTGTAAGATGCCAATGATAAAATAAAACAATGAAAGGCACTTGAGTCAGTGCGTTGAAGTGATTTTACTGTGGGTACGAGCTGTTCAAGCAAGACTTTTTCACCACAGGAGTAAAAAAAAAACTTGGTTATTGCCAGTTTACAGGTTTATATCTCACATATTTAATTTACATAGTTCATTGCTTAATTTCTTGTTTGCACCTTTATTTTTTCACAATTGAGAATTTATATCTTACAATGTGACTTCTTTCCCATAATTGCAAGTTCATATCTCATATTTAA
This sequence comes from Spinibarbus caldwelli, assembly GCA_039654775.1. Taxonomy (NCBI): domain Eukaryota; kingdom Metazoa; phylum Chordata; class Actinopteri; order Cypriniformes; family Cyprinidae; genus Spinibarbus; species Spinibarbus caldwelli. The sequence continues at coordinate 4,145,995 of CM077232.1, forward strand.
CTCACAATTGCAATTTTGTATCTGACTTAATTTGTCTCAATTGCAACTTTATATAACTTTGTCTCAAAATGTAATTTATCTCAACTTAATTTCTCATAATTGCGACTTTAAAAATTTCATAATTTTGACTTTATATCTCACAAAGTAACAATTTTTACAATTTTGACTGCATCTCACAGTTGCAATTTTAGTTCTCATAATTATGATTAAACTTTATTTTTCATAATTATGACTTTTTGTCATGAACAGTCATGACTTTATTTCTCATTATTGGTTGTATTACAATTATTGATTATCATACAGGTTCCTACATAACTTTATCTCAGAACAAATTCTGGTATTACATTTACATTTACATTTACATTTAGTCATTTAGCAGACGCTTTTATTCAAAACGACTTACAAATGAGGACAATAGAAGCAATCAAAACCAACAAAAGAGCAACAACATGCAAGAGCTTTGACAAGTCTCGGTTAGCCTAACGCAGTACATGTAGCAAGGTTTTATTTTTTTTTTTTTTAAAGAAAACGAGTAGATAGAATATAGAAAAATTATATCTTCCTTTATAGATAAAATATCTTCCTTTGTGTTCGGCAGAACAATTCCAACAAGGTTTGGAATTACTTTCGGGTGAGTAAATGATGACAGAATTTTCATTTTTGGGTGAACTATCCCTTTAAATTCTCAACAGAATTTCTCATAACAGCAACTTGAACTGCTACTTTATTTTTCATAATTGTATAATTTTATATCTCACAAAGTGGTTTTATTGTTACATTTGTGACTATATCTCACAATTGCACTTCCATATTTCACTTTCTGATAAATTGATACTTTTTTTTTTTTACATTATTACTAATTATTTTCGTTATCTCAGAATTAATCTCAACCTAATTTCTTGTAATTGCAACTTTATTTTTATAATTGACTTTATACAGTATTTCACAAAATGATTTTGTTCTCACAGTTGCCATTTTATTTTATTTTTTTCACAGTTAGATGTGTTAATTTGGCAAAGAAACCATTGATAATATTTGATAACTGTTCCTCAACTTTCTTGTAAAAACCTGAAACAATCCAAATAACCAACTTCACAAATAGATATTTAAGCGCAGCCACTTTCGCAAAGTTTTCGAGAGGCCGAGGGTCAACCGTGGGTCGTCTTAAATCCGAACGCTCGCGCCTTCCCCCATCGATCCCGAGAGATTGTGCCACGCGGGAGCCTCTGAATGGCTGACACAACCCAAATTAGACAACCCACATCCTCTGGTACAGCTCTTATTGTCAGACCATTGTAAAAAAGAATGAGAGCTAAAATGCGCGAGCCTCGCGTGGCCGTCACGCCGGAGGCAGTGCAGCGAGAGGACAGCTTCACAATACTCGCTAACTGAGCTATGACAGGCTAATTATTGGCCCACTGTTGTAAAATTCTCTCTACATAGGTCACTTGGACAGTGTAATTAAAAATGCATTACAGATTCTTTTTATTGAAGCAATTAAATCAAAAAAGCAAAAAGTAATTAAGCGGCGAGGTAATGATAGTGTTAGTCAACAACGTTTATTTGAGAGATGAGCTGTGTTTGCTCAGCCTCTTAACGCATCGCGCTGTTGTATTTATAGCCGGCGATTTGATGAATGTGTCACGCAAGCCTTCAGTAAGAGCCAATTATGTTGATAATGTCAAATTTTGAGCAAAATTACTTTTATGGCTGTATTGTCATCTTGGAGGTAATTGGAGGAGCGGGTTCTGAGCACGATTCAAATCGTGAAGTGTACTTTAGCGTATTACGCCATTCGAAAATACTGCCGTTCCATTTGTGCCACCAGGTTTATAATTACATTAAATTGCTTGTCTTATCAGCACTTAAAGAGCTGGGATTATCAGAGTCGGGGCTGTTCCGGCCTTGCCAAATACCTTGCGGGCGTTTGCCCACAGCCCGCGGAAAGAGAACAAGAAGAAAGAAGATAATATTCCGAGGTTAAAAACCACAATTTCCTCTTTAAAGAGGGGCTCTGTGTGGAGGAGTCATCATATTAAAGCGCACAAAGCTTTGTGAGGTAAATCAGTCTGACTTTGAGTGTGGGAGGCATTAACATCCACTTGACTTTGAGTGTGGCTGGATCTTGCTGCCGACGTATACGTGGAGCTAACACATCAGAGCCCCGCATCTCTGTTATTATGTCAGGTAACTGAATTCTGATGATATGGAAATGCCGAGAGGCGGGCGGATCGGCGACGCTGGCCTAGTTAGCATATGGAACCGGTTCTCTCAGTCCCGGGCCGCCATTAGAATTCACTGTGTGCGCCGCGCCGCAACGGAAATACTAATGTAATTGTCAGGTGTGGGGAAAAAACCTGTACGCCAGCTATTAAGGTCAAATTTACATTCCTAACGAGGACAAAAAAAGCACTCAACAATCACATTTCTCATGGTGCAGGGATGTGTATTCCGAAACCTATTTTTATTTGATCTTATTTTCTGTTTTTATTTTAATTTTAGTTCATGTTTTAGTATTTTTTTTTTCTTAAAATATGTCTAAATAGTATTGATTATTTTTAGTTTATTTAGCCACATGAAAATGAGAAATGTTGCCTTTCATAAAATCATTTTTTTATATTTTATTTCAGTTAACATTTATTTTATTTCAAGTAATAATTTTTTTATATAGTTTTAGTTTAAGTTAATGATAATAACCCTGCCACGTTGTCAGATGTAAGATTCACAACTTTTTCCTTGAGAAAGGATGAGCATGAAGCCAGTTAAAGTCTTTATCTGTGTGTTCACAATCAGTTTTAACATTTTTTCCTCGAGATGTTTGATGCTGCTGCCATGCTGGTTCATTTTACAGCTGCTGAGATGATAATACCTCAGTATTACTTTTAATGTGTAAGTGAAAACTCTCTGCACCATGTATGCCATCAGAAAACAGGGCACGTTCTTTGAATAACGTTCTCTCAAAGTTATGAACAAACATTCTTAATAGAATGTTCGTTCAGTGTGTTCTCAATTTTAGCACAAAAATGTTATTTATACATCGGTTCATGGATTTTTTTCCTGAAATGTTTTAGTTGGACGTTCATGTAACATTTTTTTAAATGTTACTACTTGTTTCAGAACGTTCAGAGAACATTCAAAAGTAGCATTCCCATAATGTGTGCAAAATGATAAAATGGAATGTTCCTTAATGTTTGTGTAACCATGAAAAAAACAGTTTTAAAACATTTTGAAAAACTGGACATTCAAAGAAGGTTCGGAAATAATATTTTCATAATTTAATGGGAGCGTTAGCACATCAGTTCAATATAAACCCTTGCATTCAATTTTGCACTGAAAAAATATGACTATATAACATCAGAGACCAGAGCTAATTGTCATGCTTTTTACTACAGTGAACATTTCTCAAGGTAGAATTAAGTAAATTTTTGCATGGACTAAAACCTTGACTAGCAAAAGTCTTAATGGGGTAAGTTGTCACAATGCAAACCTGCGATTATGCATTACATCACGATTGTAGAATGCTGCTATCTAATGTGACTTACACTGCATTCAGCAACAGTTATGAAACAATCGTTTTTGCTATTCATCGACAAAAGTGCAGTAGGTAGCATTAAACTTTCAAACCATTGTTTTAAGTGACAGATATTAATACACTGTATAAAATCACATCATCTAGAACACATTTTACAATTTGCCCTGACAGTACATTTATTAACTAGAAACCTACATGCAAAACCAGCTGCAAAACATAATTGGGCTTTTGACCAAAACTGAAATATAGATCTTGTGACAACTAGCCCCGGTCTCCCCTATACAGTTATTTTTACTCAAAAAGATTAATGCTGCACACAGCTGAATGGAGGTGTGAGCAGACGCAGGTGTCAGTAATGATGCTGTCCGTGTGCTCATCTGCGTCTCCGGCGTGAGTGTTTGGCTCCACACAGCTCAATGAGAGACAACTGGTCTTCATGAGCTCTATTGTTATCATCCTTTGTCTTGTCATTGAGATAATCAACAGTAGAGGGCAGCTTGAATACACAAATAAATATATACTTCTATCTTAACACACACGCTCAAAGCCTCACTCGTGTGCTGTTCTCCAGAAACAGCAGCTTTTACGTGAAGGCACAGTGATTGCTATGCAGTACAAACGTCAGTGAAACGTGACAATAACATACTGGATAAAATATGAAACTCAACATTTTTGCAGATGGAAATCAAGACATTGAAGTGCATTTTAAATCACTACTTAGTTTGAATGAAACTATTTTGAATGGAACAATGAAAAACTAACAATTTATTAAGAAATATCATGTTTGTTAGTTTTTTTCTAACATTTTAGAGCTTGCTGGCTAAATGCAACGCAATTTTACAATGCAATTGTGTGCAAGTCACTTAAATGTGTAAAACAGACACCAATTTCCATCCTGTTAGTCTTTTGTAAAATCCCTTTAACAAAAAAGCCTGAGCATGCAGCCTTCTTGAGCATAAGCGGCTTCTTTCAAAAACATCTTACCGAAAAAGCCCTATTGACATCATTTTAGAGGAAGTGACATCATTTTGTAGAGAAAACAACAGCACAGACATTAGTGAGTTTTAGCAGTGGATTTGATGAATTCTGTGGTGTTTTGTGGTGTTCGTTGGTTTGTATCACTCTAACAATCCATTTTCACTCAAAAAATGTTTGTTTTGCTTCCTGCTCAATTTACTTAATTATAATGAGCTCATTTGAAGTAAATTGAGCACGCAGCAAAAAAGGCGTTGTTTTTAAGTGAGAATGAATAGTTTACTTAATCCACATATGCTGGGACTACATGGATAATTTTCATTTGCATTAAATGAACTGGCCACGGGATTTGTAGTTCCCTGTATGCTTTGCATTAGATTGGGAGAGTAAATGCTGAAATTAAGTGTTGTTTTGAAGTTAAAAGGAGAACATTGTTAATGTTTAAGCTACAATTATATGGATTTGGATGAATTTCAGAAGTTTGGAGTCAGTATTTATTTATTTATGTTTGTTTTTGAAAGAAATTAATACTTAATTGAGCAAGGACACATTAAATGGATCAAAAGTGACAGTAAAGACATAATGTTACAAAATACGTCTATTTCAAATAAATGCTGTTCTTTTAAACTTTCTAGACTCCTAAAATAAAAATATATCATGATTTTCACAAATAAAATTAGTCTGGTTTTAATACTGATAACAATAAGAAATGTTTGTTGAGCAGCAAATCAGCATATTAGAATGATTTCTGAAGGATCGTGTGACCCTAAATGTGACCCTGGACCACTAAACCAGTCTTAAGTCGCTGTGGTATATTTGTAGCAATAGTCAAAAATACATTGTACGGGTCAAAATTATTGATTTTTCTTTTATGCCAAAAATCATTAGGACATTAAGTAAAGATCATGTTCCATGAAAATATTTAGTAAATTTCCTACTGTAAATATATCAAAACTTAATTTTTGATTAGTAATATGCATTGCTAAGAACTTCATTTGGACAACTTTAAAGGTGATTTTCTCGATATTTAGATTTTTTTGCACCCTCAGATTCCAGATTTTCAAATAGTAGTATCTCGGCCAAATATTGTCCAATCGTAATAAACCATACATCAATGGAAAGCTTATTTTTTTCAGCTTTCAGATTATGTATAAATCTCAATTTTGAAAAATTGACCCTTATGACTGGTTTTGTGGTCCAGGGTCACAAATGGAGTATGGCTGTTGTAATAATATTTCACAATAGTACTGTTTTAATATGCTGAGCATGCAGCCTTCTTTGAGCATAAGCGGCTTCTTTCAAAAACATCTTACCGACCCCAAACTTTTGAATGGTAGTGAACGTCCTTGATTCACAACACAATCATATTCATTTATAAGTTACTGTAAGTATGTTTTGAACGCAGTGTGTTTGTGCGCGGTCACAAACTGTTCTCCTCTCGTGCTCGTGGCCCCGCTGCAGCTCACAAGATGAATCTGCGTGTGTGTGTTTGCACACTCCATCACTGTCAGGCGCCTAGCGGTGGTCCTCCTTTCCCTCCGAACCGGGTACCAACTGCTGACCAGAATTATCCTTCACCAACAATCCCACGGCTTTAAATAAACAGAGCGCTCAGTGGCTTCGAAGTGCCGCCCATCCATCTTTAAGAATGAGAGTCACTTTTTCACTCTCCGTGAAGGCCGCCATTTTTAACAATCTGCCCTAATCATATATTTTGTGCTCAGAGTAAATGCGTGGGAAGATACTGTAATTTTATTGTTTAGGGCAGCAGAGTAACAAAAGAGCTCTGTAACGGACACTATTTACTGTTTTACAAGCGTTTCTGGCGTGACAAAAGAACAATAAAATCAAAAGAACATTTATTTTAATCAAACTGAAGAAAATCTTCCCACCTCTCTTTGAAGTCCTGACCAGCAACTTGTCTGTTTTATTTTAGTATTTAGCTATATGTCTTATAGAGGAGACGGAAAAGCACAGGTATGAAACGTTTCCCTAGTGGTTGTTCACTTATACAGTTTTACCCTGGTCATTATTCAGAAATATATTCAGAATATTTTACTGAATGACCAATCAGAATCAAGTATTCCAGAGGGGAGTGTCATAATATCACATTTTGGTATCACAAATTCATGATTTTAAAATCAATTGAGTGTAACATTTATCTTTCATCTGTTTACCCAGGTAACAAAAACATATTCTAAGAATATTTTGCTAACGTTCCCATTAAGTTAAGCAAATTATGGTAACATTACTATTTAAAACATTATGGGGACATTACTTTAGTATGTCCTCTAAATGTACTGAATCAGTTACATTTAAATAATGTCCAACTAAAAAAACATTCCATGAATGACATAGAAATAATGTTTTTGTGCAAAAGTTTTGAGAACATTTTTACAGACCAGAGAACATTCCATTTGTAAGTTTGTTCATAACTTTAAGAGAACCTTGCCAGAACTTTAGCCAAAGTTTTGAGAACATTCCCTGTTTAGCTGGGATATTGGGTTTTATTTAAATAAAGATAATATTACCTTTATTCAAATGAAACATTGCACATTCATAAATATCTAATAAATAAGCCATCCCTAAAATGAAACTCTACACAATTTTAGACATTGTGTTGGTTACATAAGCTCATATAAATTTAGTTGAGACATTTTAAAAATATCTGTTCAGTTAATTTGCTTCACCTCTGTGATTTTTAATCATGCCTTCATGCATAAATGAAGAAAAACACTTATGAAAAGACAGGTCGATTGAATTTTGACTTGGTAACAGGCCTGTGAAAAGGTAAAGGATTGTGTCTGTGTGATTTGACCGGTGTAATAATAACACTAGCTGATATTAAAGGCGTACTGTAATAGAGCCACGATTGATTGGATAGCTCCAGCAGCCATTAGTGAGGGGATGGTGGGGAGCGCTGAGGTAAAATGATGGAGCTCCCCCCATGCAGAGGCCCTCGCTGTGGGGTGAGATGATCCCTGCGAGGGGGTGGCAGGGCCAGCGATGCTACATCTGATGGCAGTTTGAGAAACTACAGGAGGGATCTGTGTTAATTAGGCATTTTTCAGCACACTTGGCTCAGCCTGCCTGTGATATTATTATCCGGAGCATTTAATCTGAAAAATTCTTAAACAGTTCAACATGAAATCAGCACTAACCCTATTTATTTTTTAATTAATGCATGTTGCTGGTTTTTATTGTGCATGATTCATCAGCACATGTTGTTCTGTTCTTTGACCAAAATGTAATGACTTTCTCCATTTCTGAAACAGTTTGCTTTCCAACTGACGTCATGAATCCCTCCTACTTTTCAGGCCCCATTCTGGTACGTAATGCCCATTTTTCACAATCAAATCAGCTCAAGTCTCGCCCCACAATGTTTCTCATTGAATAGGCTATCCTGTTTTGCTTGAAAATCTCAGATTATCAAAGTAACAAAAGTCAGTGTGTTTTTGTTTATTTCCCGTTTTTGAAGTGCATGAAAGTCAAAAAAGCAATTCATATATAAATGTTATGCAATTTAATGTACTATAGCAGCAGTCAGAAGAGATTGTATATGCCCAGCACTAATATATATATATATATATATATATATATATATATATATATATATATGTATATATATATATGTATATATATATATATATATATATGAATGCTAGACATTAATTTCCAAATTTAGAATCAAAAATCTTGCATTCTCAAATACCGCCGTTTAGATTTGGTTTAGATTTTGTCCAGTGATTTAATTGCCTATTAGTTGTATATTATTATACAAAGCAGTGTGCATCAACACGGAATTGTGCATGATTCATCAGTACGTTATATTCTGCATAAAAATGTTCTTTGACCAAAATATAATGACATTCTCCATTTCTGAAACAGCTTGCTTTCCAACAGATGTCATGAATCCCTCCTACTTTTCAGATCCTGTTCTGGAACATAACACCTATTTTTCACAATCCAATCAACTCAAGTGTCATTCTACAATATTTCTCATTCAATGTCCTATTTTACTTGAAAAGTCAGTAAAGCAATATATAGTCTTTATAATATATATATTAGTGCTGGGCAATGATTATTATTTTTTCAATCGTGATTAATCGCATGATTGTCTGCGATTAATCGCATTTTGCACAAAATTCAATAATGCATTCAAAAGTAGTGTATTGTGCACTTTTTTCATTTAAAAGTACTGCTATATGAACAAAAGTGCAATAACATTTGGTTTGCAAACACTTTAAACAAATAAGATGTTTTTTTTTTTTTACAGCAGTATTCCTTTTACATAGTAGCAGTTAAAATATTTCTTGTAAATCTCAACTTATAACATTAATGTAATCAAATTAAATATAAAACCAAAGCTATTTGCCACTGCCAGGGCATTAACGTTTTATAGAAAATATTTGATAGTTTGTTATAGAAAAACAAGTTATGCTCAGTGTTCAGAGCCCCGATCATAACATTATAACAGGCACCTTACGAGTAGAGACCTGCACTCGCGGGACCCAACGCAGCAGGGCGCGGTGCATTGCATTCTTTTCTGTTAAAAATAACAGTGAACAGTGGTTTGTGAATGTTGATGCTTAGCCTAAATAATTTTATCGGGAGCATTCATGTGAGCGCTGCTGCAGTCTTAGGCCCACCCCAAATGCTCTCATTGGCTGAGACCCGTGATGACGCCCATCCCAAGCCAGTACTATTCAGCATCCCACCCCTCCTGTGACCCATGGTTTGTCTGTATGTGTATTCAGAGCCAGTGAGCAACGGACTTTCATAATAAAAAAAACTGCATCAATGCGCGATAAAATAGTTGTCAGCGTTAATCAATTAATGCGTTAACACGATAATAATGAGTTAATTTGCCCAGCCCTAATATATATATATATATATATATATATATATATATATATATATATATTTTCTCATTTTTCACAATGCAATCAACACAAGTTTCTCATGGAATATCCTGTTTTTACTCAAAAGTTCTCAGATTACCCAGGTAAAATAAGTTTGTTTTTGTGTGTTTCCAATTTCTGAAGTATAAAAAAGTCTATAAGTCAAAAGCAGTCAAAAGCTTCAAATTTAGAAGCAAAAATCTCAGATTTGAGTCCATTCGGAGCGGTTCAGATGACTCTCATCGTATTGCATGATGTGGGACGTCACAGTCACCTGTGGATGAGGAGGGACAGTGATTTAATTGCCTGTTAGTGGGATATTATGCAAAGCAGCGAGCGTCTCCTCCATGCCAAATGCCTCACGCTCGTTGGCCTTCGCCGGCTACAAAAACGTGATTTCTTTTTCCTCCCTGACTCTGTCAATTTACCAGACCGACTTGCGTGCACGTTTTGTTTAATGGTTAGAGATAATGCAGCACGGGCTCCGTGATATTAAGCTAAATGAAAAGAGCATGGATTCATACCACACAGAAATTAAACTGCAATATGACAGCCATAAATCACCTTAAAAAGGAACCCACCTGGAATACCTCTTGATTAGGAGTTAAATAAAATGACCCAGAATTCTAGACCTTTAGTCAATCTCATGTGAAAGTAGGCGCTCGGATCTTTTCCCTCCCCCCTCCTCCCTTTTTCCCGCTCGAAACGCTCCTCGATCCAAATACGCACTTATTAACTTCCCTAAGTTCAATTTGAAATGAGTTTCTAATTAACAAGTAAAGCCAAAGCTTTAAAATGTCAAATTTATTGTATTGCTATATCTCTGAAATTCAGAACTGAGGCAGAGTTCTACGGCGCCGTTGATAAGAGGCTTACACGGGCCGAATCTCAATGCTGATCACTCCACTAACGACTTTGGTGGCCACTAGTTAAATTGGTTTCACCCTCATATTTGGGCCCTTTCTGGAGAGATATGGTTTTTGAATGGTGGTAAGCAGTTTAGCTCATCTTACAGGCGGAGGCCGATGCAAATTAACTCAGTTTTGTTTAATGTCGAACATTGTGTTTTATGAAAATCTACGTTCAGCCCATCCGGTGTGCATTATATAAGCTTAGCTTAGACACACCTTCAGTGCGTTTGGTCTTTAAACCCTCCTTGCATATCAAGGACGCCGGAACGCGGTATCTGATAATGCCATGCATTCATTACATTAATGAATTTAATATGAATAAGTGTCCCCCCATCAAGCTGTGCTCATTAGCATAGTCATTAATATTAATATCAATGCAGGTTTGTGTTACGGCGAAAGGCTGCGTTCGCAAAATACAAAGAACTTCCTCCTAAATGCTAAACGCGGTAGTGGCAAAGTGTGATTTGTGAAATGTGCATCAACAGAGGAGCGCGACCCCGTTGGCTGTGTCTCAAACATGAATATTACTCATATGCAGATCAAGCTAGGGCGTGCTACGCCTCGACTGCTCATTTGAGGCCGGACAGAAGGAGGGGTGGGAAGCCTTTGACTCCATCCACAGGAGATTGAGCAACCGAGACCATTCGCTGTCTCTGCCAGACACGGGTTGTTATTATTATAATACATACAATAATGAAAGAAATGGCAAGTGCACTTTCTACATACAATACATATATACAAACACACACACACACACACACGATAATTTGGTCTTTAAACTGAGAAATTCTTGAGTTTATAGAAATCTGACTTTTGGGTCTTTTTCTCTGAAACTATTGGAGTCTCCATTATTCTCTCCCATTGCTGTGTAGGAGAAATAATTGAGAAATTATTGAGATCTTTGTGATTTCTATTTCCTGTGAGTGTGTAGAGCTCATGTATGTTTGCGTGTGTGTGTGTGTGTGTGCACGTGTGCTGCATGTTCACGTTCTGCTCTGGTTCTGCAGCTGTCAGGTGACATTTAAAAGGCCTTTCATAGCCTCCATTATATAGCTGAGCTTTCCCATCATAACATCTTAAAATCATTTAACAGACATACTGTTTAGTTAAAGCAATAAACTCACACACTGTCAGAGCAGCTGCACTGAATTCATTTGAGCAATCAATATGAGTTAACCCTCATGTTCTGTAGGGGTTCTGACAGACGCCGAGGCCCTTTTAATATCTCAGAAACGCATTTAACATTAAAGGATCTAGTTGATACTTCATGACTTTTCTTAATCTTATGAGAACTGATTATAAACAAACTTTCAGTGCTGTGGCATGCTGCATGAATTGTGTCTGTTTCTTCTTCTGCCAGTTTGCATTTATTGTATTTTTTTTTTTGCACTGTTTTTCTTGAGCTTGACCCCAAAAAGAACAGCGTTACTACAGTATATTGTATACAAATTCATCTGAAAAGTTCACAATTGTTTACAACAGAGGGTTAAAGCTTCAATAATATCTGTTAAATGGATTTTGATTAGGTCAGAGGAACATATTAAAGAATTTGAAGAGGTTAATTTTAAATCTACTGTTATATTTTTAGACATTAAGGGGTAGAGAAAAAAATATTACAGGCGTAGCAAGATGCTATTACACAGCTAACAAAATATTTTATTAATGTTCCCATTAAGTTATGAAAACATTGTTTCTCTGTACGTTCAAAAAAATTTATTTATTTATTTATTTGTTTACTTTTTTAAATTTAAATTTCCAGTAAAAAAAATAAAAAATAAAATTCTCTTAAAAAATTATACTGATTTCATTTTTACCCAAAATATAACTTTATTTGAATGTTTTTTAAAATATTCTAAGAATGTTCAAAGGTCAAGTATTCTGGATGTGATTAGAATGTCATTTAAAGGTTACAAAAAAGGTAACATTTCTTAGAACATTCAGTAAGTACAAATAACATCATGAGAACATTCGTCTAAAGACATTTTCTCTCAATGTTATGTGAATGTGTATCATATAATATAATATAATATAATATAATATAATATAATATAATATAATATAATATAATATAATATAATATAATATAATATAAAAGTTATATGACTTTTAAAAATGTTAAAGTTGTGATGGTATCTTTAATGTAGATGGGACGTCATCTGCTCCCTGTAATCTATCACAGGAGGGCCGTTGGTACCATCCTGCGCAGCGGCCCAAGGGTTCCTCTCAGCATGCTTTGGGTTTGGCAGCTGAAGAGATGCACTTTCACATGCCAGCGGAGGTCACCCAGATTTTCTAAAGTGGGCGGCCTCCCTCTTTTTTCCCAGCTGTTTCCAATCAGCTGGCCTCTTCTTGGCCCATATTTTCTCACTCTCTTTCTCTCATTTATTTCTTTTTCTCAGGAGTTGCATCAACAACACCAAATACCAATATCAGCACCAAGATCTGAGCAAACTATGTCTGTATTAAAATATCAAATGGATTTTAAAATAGAACTCCAGTCGATTGACACTTTATATATATATATATATATATATATATATATATATAGATAGATAGATAGATAGATAGATAGATAGATAGATATAATTTTTGTTTTTGTTTGTTTTTTTGTTTCTAGAGAACTATGAAAACCTCTGGGGCCTGTACCATGATGGTAGATGAACAAATTCAGAGTTACAGGATTAGTTTTGAGTTGACAAAACCAAACCACTCCAAGCCGGCTTTGTTGGTACCAAGATGCTGATCATCAACTTTCTTTGTCAACTCAGGCTTTGATCCTGAGTTTGTGGAGCACGTGCACATGAATGTGTAACATCACTGGCGAACAGCCAATCACAAGCCTTGGTTAAAGGTTAAAGGTTTTGCTAAAGGTTAAGAGATTGAAGAATATGATGAATTTAAATGCATTTACAATGAAAAAAAAATACTTGTTCATGAAAGAGGACAAATAAAAGAAATGATCTTGCTTTATCAGTGCAGTCACAAGAGAAACTTGTTAAATTAGTTTATATAGTTGGAAATATACAGCGATAGAGACTCGAACATGTAAGGTCACGTAGTAATTTTTAAAGAATTATCTATTGATTCTACAACTTATTTATATTACATACGATCTATATATATATATATATATATATATATATATATAAACATTCATTTAAAATAAATGATTTATAATAACTGTTAAACTAAAATTGCTTGTGTGTAATGGATTAATAATAATATAAATCATAAAATTATATAAATTATATAAAATAACTCTAAGTAATTATCATTAAAGCCAGACAATTTTTTTTTTAGTACTAGTGACCTTTAATTTGGAGCTAGAGAAACTGGAGGAGTGACTTTTTGTGTCAGACATGTGTCACTTTGCTCTCATCTGATTGGTCCAATTTCAGTTTGTGATCTCTAACTCAGAACATAACCTGCCCCGGAGCAGGTTAGCCATGGAGTGTAAGTTACTATAGCAATGAATGCAGCTAAAGGCCAAGCCACTTTCATGGTACCTAAAACCCAGGATTGGTGCAAACTAAACTGAAACTTACCTGGCTAGCCAGCTAATCCGGCTTCATGGTACAGGCCCCAGATCTATTTGTTTGTTATCATTCAAACCAGCCCAACACAGCAACAATGACTCAACCAATGGCGTCCGTTTGTGGGTGGGTCTACCACTTTTTTTCTGAGCAGTATCTGGAAGGGTAAGTGTACTGGAAACCTGTTTTATATTTGCAGTTTACCTTTAAATTAACAGTATTTTTTTTTTTTTTTTTCAATTTTTACAGGTAATCTTAACATAAAAAACTATAAAATTTAAAACTATATCAGATTGTGTATTTTAAAATAGTGGGACATTTTGACCTCCAGTCCACTGAGGCTTTATTTAGGTGTTTTGGATCAGTAGACCTGATTTTTCAAAGGTGAAATGTGTATTTTTTGTTTATAAAGCACTATGAAAACACTCATCCGTTTGTTTGTTTGTTATCATTCTAACCACCCAAAGAGTGGCTCAACCAATGGCGTTCATTTGAAGGCGGGGCAACTGTTTTTTTCTGAGCAGTAGCAGAAAGGGTAAGTGTTCTCTTATTTTTGCAGTCTGCTTTAGTGCTTCACCTTTAAATGAACACTTTTTTGTTTCATGTCCATTTCATTCAGTTTTCTACAGTTATTTTTTAAACTACTGTCCAATTCATAACTGTACCAAAATATGTATTTTAAAATAGCAGGACATATTGAACTCCACTCCACTGAGTAGTAGATTTGATTATTTAAAGGTGAAAAGTGTATTTTTTGTTTCTGAGGTGCTATGAAAACACTGATCTGCTTGTTTGTTATCATTCTAACCAACCCAACACAGAAACAGTGACTCAACCAATGGTGTCCGTTTGGGGGGCGGGGCGATTTTTATTTTTAATTTTTTTGGAATTTTGAATTTTGCTTTGGTGCTTCATCTTTAAATGAATCATTTTTTGTTTATGTCCATTTTGTTCATTTTCTGCAGTCTATAGTTTTTAAACTATATTTCATAACTACACTGAAAAAATTGGTATAGGGTTTACTTTTGAAACAGTTTTAACTCATAGAAACAGTTTTCATTTCATTGAATGAAATTGTATTTTCTTGTAAAATGTACTCCACTAATCTTCAAAAAAATATATTTTTATTTTACAGTGTATACCAAAATATGAGCAAAAACAATATACTTATTCAGGAAACCTGAGACAAAGTAACGAGGCCGGCTTCAACAATTGTGACATTTCAATCTTGTAATTTAGGACCGTATTCCAGTGTAAATATGAAATGATATCATTTTAACATAATAGTCTGGCGTCCTCGGGGTAATTTTCCAGTTCCGCCCCCCCCTCGATGCGCATTCATAAAGACGTATATTAAATGTGACGGTTGGCAATATTCACTAAAGAACAGTTGTACCTCAAGGATCAGAGATGATTCATCACAACGGCGAAAAAGCGGGAGACGAGGCGTGCTAAAACCGTCCAATGCAAATTAGTCCAATCTACAATCGTGTATTCTTCTGCAGACCATTGCTAAATGGTCAGGCTAGCTAGTCACAGATATTAAAATAAATTATGTCTAATTTGAATTTTAGTCACGGTACATTAACTAATAGAAAGTTATTAACATTTCAAGAGAGGAGGAAAAAAAAGCTTTTGCCTGCAAAATTAACAGTGGCTGGGCCTGACCTGTGCCGCGCACAGTTTGATCACTGTAATGACAGCCTAATGGCGTATTTACATTTAAATCTCTGTAGCTAATATGGGATTCAGAATGGGACGCTAAGTCAAGGATTATTTGGTGTGGCCTGCTGGCCCCTCCGAGAGAATTTCTTCACTTCAATCCTTGGCAGAAACTTCTTATTTCATGACTATTTATACCAGAAGCCTCTGCGGTCTTGCCAACCCCTCCCATGTCCTAATGTGCGCTTTGGTGCGTATCTTTTATCTGCGCTCCTCTCTTCTCTCTTCCTCAGTCTTTAAAGGCAATTATCATCGCCCCGCTCCTCTCCCGCGTGCTTCCAGAGCCTCGTTAGATGAATGAAATTGCACACGGAGAGTGACGGCTGTTCGTTCGTAGCCCTCTGCCGCCCCCGTCCTCCAAATCCTCCAGCCCTGAGAACAGCGCAGGAGAGTTTTCTTGCATTTTAAACGCGTTTCTGTCTCTGCCCCCTCCGTTTTTTGCCTTCCTTGTTTTTTTGAGCGAGCGTTGTCGGCGTGTGGCTGCACGGATGATTTGATTTCTCAGCTGAGGATTTAAGGTGCTGCGATCCACAAAAAAAGTGTGTGATCTATATGATCGGCAAAATACTTAAACAACTGAGGCTTGTCAAAACAGGCTGATGCGTTGGCAGGTTTCGCAAGCGTGCGCTGTGAACACGACCTGTACGTTTAAATGCAAAGACAACTGGATAGATGTGAGACGTTTAAAGAATTTTTAAAGATACATTTCGCGAGTTGATAAAATGAGAGAGGTCAGTTGCTAAGAAGAAGGTTTTTGTGCGAACTGGTGAGAGGAATGATGTGAAATACTGACTGGCATAAAAAATTAAATATTTTTTTCCTGTCAAAACTTTAAGTGTTTGAAATCTTCCTTACCATGGTTAAAGATTAGATCCATCAACATCCTCTCGTGCCATAAAACATGATCAAAACACGTTCCTGAAGCTTGACCTAAAAATATAAATTCGCATTTGAATGCTGAATCGAGATGAGATATGATGTGTAGTGAAAGCTGAACTGACTAACTTAAGCACTTAAAAAGCCTGGTTTATCTTCAGACTATCTGGCCGATTCATCTTGTTTTCCCCCACGTGCTCTTTGCGGGAGGCATTTTAAAATAAATCTATTACAGGGAGCTGCGCCGCCGGCTGATGCTATCAGACTCTGACATTCTGCAGGTGGGGGGATGTGAAGAGTATTTAAAAATGCAAAATGACATCTAGTGTTTGCGTGCTAGCGTGTTCCTCAGACCCCGAGTGTAGCCCGCCATCTGTTGATCTGGTCACATGAGCTGAGAGCTGGCACAACTCGAAACACAGCCTCTGTGCACATAGGAGGAGAGCAGAAATGAGGAAAAAAGAGGAGAAACGACAAGATGAGAAATAAAGAGCAGGCAGTGGAGAAATGAGGAGAGAAAATGAGAAATTAGGAAAAAGCATGAGAAAGGAGCAGTAGAGAAAAAAGAGAACAAGAGAAATTAGAACAAAAAGGTATTAAAATGTGAAAGGGAGTGGAGAATTGAGGAGAAAAAATGAGAAATTGCGGAAAAAAGTGGTGAAAATACATAATGAGTGGCGAGGAGATTTGAGGAGAAAAGAGCAGAGAAGAGGGAAAATGAGAGAATAGTAGAAATAAGTAGAAAACAGTATCGAAGATGTGAAAGGGAGCTGAGAAATTAAGAGAAAAGGGAGAAATTAAGAAATAAGGAGAGAAGAAAAGAAGAGAGAATAGGAGAAAGGAGAAAAAAGCATCAAAAATGTGAAAGTGGAGAAATCAGGAGAGAAAATAAGAAATTAAGAAAAATGAGAAGAAAACGAGGATGAACAAGGAGAAATGAGCAGAGAAATGAGAAGAGAAGAGGAGAAATAAGGAGAAAAGAGTATCAACGTTGTGAAACCGAGTTGAGAAATGAGGAGAAAAAAGGAGAAAAGGCAAAAGGAGAAATGGGCAGAGGAAACAGAAATGAGGAGAGAACAGGAGAAATATGGGAGAAAAGAGCTTAAGAAGTGAAAGGGCATGGAGAACTTTGGAAAAAAATGAGGAGGAAGAGAAGAGAAATGAGCAGAGAAGAAGAGAAATGAGAGGACAACAGAAGAAATAAGGAGAAAAGAACAATAAAGAGGTAAAGGGGAGCAGAGAAGTGAGGACAAAAATGAGAAATTAGGGGAAAAGGGAGAAAAAGAAAAGAAGAGAAATTAGGAGTAGGGAAGAAAAGAGAATTGAGCAGAAATAACAGAATAGGAAAAATAAGGAGAAATGAGCATCAAAGAGATGACAGTAAGTCGAGAAAAAGGGAAAAAGAGGAGAAAAACCAAGAGGAGAGTGGAGGAGAAGAGAAATGAGGATAGAATAGGAGAAATAATAAGAGCATCAAAGAGGTGAAGGGGAGCAGAGAAATGAGGGGGAAAAGAGAAATTAGGAAAAAAGAGGAGAAATAGTGAAGAAGAAAAGAAATGAGACAATGAGAAAAGAGCTTCAAAAGGTGAATGGGAATGGTGAAGAAGAGAAGAGAAGAGAAGAGAAGAGAAGAGAAGAGAGGTGATATAGTGACTCCGTGTGGAAAAGCAATATGGCCGAGGAGTCTCCACAGCGGTGAGACAATGTCACATTACTGATTAAAGCTCTTCAGAAAACACTAAAAATTAATATCATAAGCACACACAGAGTGGCCATTAGGGTGCTGTAATGTGACTCAGGAGGGACATGATGGATGTCCGGCGGCTCGAGGGTCTTATTTGCACACAGGCTGTTATTAGGCCAGCCCTGGAGGCAGAGGGATGGAAAGATGGCTTTTTATTAGTGGAACGTCCACAGAGGTGGACGCAACCCATCACTAACAGCTCCACGCTTCACAGCGCCGCTTCTCAACTGCTGCGTCGCAGGTCTGTCACAGAGAGAAAAAACTGCTAATATAAATAATATAATGCAAATGACCAAATAATCATAGTTGTTTCAAAAGGGGTTTTCGCAGCATTGATATTCAGCTTACAAACATATGTTCTAAGAATGTTTTCTAATGTTTCCATTAAGTATTGAAAATGTTATTTCTAAATAATGTTCAAAACATCCTTTTTTATGGTCTAAAAATCTTGATTATTGCAAATGTTAGCGAAATGTTCCATTTTATAATTTTGCACACATTATGGAACTGTTACTTTTAAATCTTCTCTGAACGTTCTGAAACAAGTAGAATGTAGTAATGTTTAAATATGTTAGATGAACATCTAACTAAAGTGTTTCTGAAAAAAACGCTCCATGAAGGATGTATAAATAACATTTTTGTGTTTTGAGAACATTATTAAAGACCAGATAATTTTGAACAAACATTCTATTAATGTTACTGGAAGAATGTTTGCTCAAAATTATTTGGTCTTTTATAATGTTCTCAAAACATTAGCACAAAAATATTAATTTTAATGTTTGCCCTCGTAACAAAAATATGTTCTAGGAACGTTTTGTTAACAGTTCCATTAAGTTACAAAAACATTATTTTTTGAATGTTCTCGAAATGTTAAAAACTTCCAGTTTATGTTTTAAAAATGTTTTTCTTGGTTCTACATAGGTTATTTTTTTTTTTTTTCTGTGAACATTCTATTTTATCATTTTGGAAACATTATGGGAACATTACTTTTGAATGAAACAAGTAGTAACATTTTAAAAATGTTAGACAACGCCTAAATAAAATGTTTCCGAAAAAGATATTCAATGAACAATAGATATAAGGTATAGGTATAAAAAAAACAAAAACATTTTTGTGTTAATGTTTTGAGAACATTATCAAAGACCAACATTCTATTAATGTTACTAGATGAACATTCTGAGAACGTTCCGTGTCAGCTGGGAGAGAAGAACCATTTTGAGTTCTGCAAAGAACCTTTCCATAAACAGTTCCTAAAAGAGCCATTTTTTTCTTAGTGTAAAGAACATCTTAGTATTCTAATGGATCTTATTCTACTTTAAAGAACCTTTTGAGCATTGAAAAGATTTCATGGATGTTAAAGGTTCTTTATGGAACCACCGATCCCATTAAAGAATGTTTATTTTTAAGAGTGGCGGTTATTATTTTGCATGTTATTTCGTCTGTGCAATTTCTGGTATTTTTTTATATGGTGACCTTACTATTTCTTTCCTTTTGTGTGTTTTTGCTCTGTTGTGACACCAGTTGAGAAGCAGTGTTTTAGAGTACAGCTTTTTTCCATAAGCCTGTCTTATCGGCCCGCTACGGTTCTCCTTCTTGATCAAAGTGTGAGTCAAATCAGACAGTCTCCTAAACTAAAGCCATTTCCCTGTAAAACACTTTTTATGTATGGTTTTCACATTCTCAAACATAGATTTACTCCCTGGCTTTGCTCTCTCCCCCTTTGACAGCGCTATTGCATTCTCCTCCTTTTTATCTTCTCACATTTTAGGAGAATGAATTGCCCATCGCTGTCACTGGGCTCTGGCCGAGAATTCATTTTTGTGGGTCAAGTGTTTCAGAATGTCATCTCTGACAGGAACCATCCAACACGATGAATACAGGGACAGACCTTGGCTCGCCTCATCCTCCCATCACAGAATACACAAATACAAGGCCTCTGCCACGAAGACGTCCACTCGATGGTGGGCAGCATACAGAAAATAACCACAATAAAATACCACAAAGCAGGGAGAATTTATATGTAGAGAACGACTGACATATTTCAACCTCGCCTTTGTGTAACTGCCAATGAGGCGGTACATTGACCAGGTTTGAGAAGAACAGTTTTTAATGAAAAAGCCCCTTTAAGTAGATTTCTTGATTTTATATATATATATATATATATATATATATATATATATATATATATATATATATATATATATATATATAATTTTTTTTTTTTTTTTTTTTTTTTTTTGTAGTGGTTGCAAGACAGCACTGTATTGATTATATTATTGAATGTGTATTATTGAATGTATATATATATATATATATATATATATACACATACATGCATAGCTAGAGAGATTTTTACTGTTAAATTTCATAATGTAATTAATTTGGAAGTGCTTAAACATACTTTTGAGGTCAACTAGTGACAATTTTTTCTTGTATGTATTTTTTAGTTTTCAGATTTCTAGCTCACATTAGGATCTATGCTTTAGCTGTTATGGCAGCACTGTAAAATTAATTTATTAAAATGAAGCATGCTAAAGTAGAAATACATTGTCTGTCTGTCTGTCTGTCTGTCTGTCTATCCATCTATCTATCTATCTATCTATCTATCTATCTATCTATATATATATATATATATATATATCATTAATTTAACAGCTAAAAACTATATATATAGAGATAGAATTTTGCTCTTATATATTGCTTATGTTTTTTTTTTTTTTTTTTTTTAAACAAACATTCCAATATTTTCAGTTGAATTCCATTGATAGAACGTTCAGGTTTCAAAATGCAACAAACAGCGATGACATCATAATACTTGACTATTGAATTGTTATTGGTCTTCCAGTGTTTATTTATTTTTTTTAAAATGTAATTTTTTTTTTGTTTGTTTTTTTTTACAAATTTTTGACTATATATTGATTCTTATGTGCATCTGACAGCAAACAAGATGATGCAAAGTGATGTTAGTTTAGAAAAAAATTAAAATTAAACTCCTTAAAACTTCTCCAAACTTCCTTTAGGAAGTGCAAATGTAGTTGTGTTTTTGATGTCTCTGCTCTTCTGCTTTATCCCCTCAGCGCTGGTAATGAAGCTGAGGCTATGTGACAGAATTCAGCAATTACATCAGGCATAGTGTGGCTTTAGACATAGCACAGCGTCGCTAATGGAGAACGCTCTGCTGGAACACGGTTCGCTCTGTGAGGAAGCAGACGCACAGCCAACAGGAGGCTGGGGGGCTTCTGAGGGGCTACGCGGTCTCTAATGCGATCGGACTGTAACGGACAATCTATTTACAGGGTGCTCTGGGGAACTAATAAACAAATGTTGAGTAATTTCAGCCAGCAGTAATTACCCTTGCAGCTGACAAGGAGAGTGTGATAGTTTCTCCTTCACCCTGCACCCTGAGCAGGAGGCTGAGGTCCCAGGCAGTGAAACATACACATGGATCTGAGCCAAAAGCCAGTCCTGCAAGATCACTTGACTTACCACAGCCGGGAACAGAGACCAAGCAGAGCCCAAGATATGGGCGCTCGCTTTGTGCTGAGAACGTGCATTGTGAGCGAACAGCACAGCAATATTTGCTTGATTTCTTGGAAGTATTAATGAATCAAGTGGGCTGTTTTGGGTTTTCCCTAAATAACTATTAGGGCTTTATGACATGACAGTACATACTAATATATATATTTATATATATATATTTATATATAACATATAGTTTTCTTTTATCTCTTACTGTTAACGTTTATGGGTGCAAAATTACTATTTTTCAAACAGGTTTCCCAGACACTCCCCCATCTGCAGCTGGTTGGCTGCATAAAACTGATAGTCCCGCCCCCAAAACCACACCATTGGTTGAGACGATGTTGTTTTGTTGCAGTAAACAGAATCATTTAGCCTAAAACTGACAGTTTGAACTCACAGAAATTAATCAAAATAACCAACTGTTTTTATCTACTAAAGTTTAAACACTCCCATATTTGCGAGTTGCAGGACGAGAAATCGTGAAATTAGTTTTAATGATGCGGCCTTTAGCAAACTTAATGGTGGAATAAAAAGCGCATTAAAATCAGAAACATGAATGCATTCAATATTGTCTAGCCCTAATGAGCATTAACAGAAATGAGGTATAGCGCATGATTAATTCCAGCCCGACTCTTTGTGAAGACATCGGCGTTCACCTCTGTCTGCTGTGGAGGTGTTCGGCGGGCCAGCGGCGTCTTTATCCCCACAGCTCACATCTTGATCCTGGCCGCCATTCGCTCGGGCTGCCAAATAGATTTTTATGCAAATTCCTCTCTATCGATTGCAGCGCCTCTCATTGACGGACTGGGGGTTTGTGGAAAGCAGCAGTAATTAGATTATGTGATAATGATTACAGCGTAAACATTGGTGGATAAAACCGGTTACATGTATCTGTGGGGCAATCTGGCACAAACAATAAAGCATCTGAAATCCATGAAAATGTTTTCCGCACTGCTCTCGCTCGTTTTCCCCCGACTCGTTTTTTCTCTCCTTCGCTCTCCCTGTACTGAATAATAAGTGCTGGATGGCGTGACAGGCCAATATGATCCGCTGACAGACGGGCAGAGGGGTCCGCGAACGCCTCCCTCTCTCAGACAGGCAGATGTCGTGCGTCCCCGTGCGGAGCGAGCCAGGGGAGAGCGGGCGGCTGCTCAAATGAGGAGGTGGGAACTTGAGCGCTCCTCGGGGGGTTGAGTGGTCATTTGATGTCCGGCACAAGGGCAGCGTGTGATGGAGAAAGAGCCGGGCATGGAGAAAGGCAGATCTCGCAGTCTGCTGTGAATCTGGGCTGGCAGGAGGGCGAGATGGACGGGGGGCAGAGAGCAAAACACAGACCGCCTCCATTGCGTGTTTGGGGTCGTTTCGTATATTTATTTATTTGCTTTTTGTCTTTTTGTATTCCGACAGAAATGCACACCATTGAATTCACTCTTTCAGACTGTTTAATGCTAAACACCCCCTGCAAAGAAGCCCCTCCATAAAATATAATATGAATAGCCCATTTATACTGTTTGGGGGGAAAAAATATAGTAAATGTGATTTTATAGAGAGGATAAATAATTGGCTGTTAGTGTATTGTGCTAAAGGTACAAGAAGTATTTATAATATTATAAATTAACAGAATTTTATTGTGCTAAAGCTACAACAAATATTTATAATATTATAAATTAGAATTTAATATTACTAAACAGATACAGAACTTAATATTAGAATTTTTGAATGACAATGACAATGATGACTGACAAATGTCGATGGAATCACTTTCAGAATTTTTTTTTTTTTCCCCAGCTGATGAACAGTAAAAACATTGAGAACCAATAAGAATCCACCTGACTTTAAAGAGCTTGAGCATTTAGGTGATTTGGTTAAACATTTTTTGTTATGCTGGTTAAAAGTCTCTTCACATCCCGATAGCAGTTACTAAGTGGTCTGAATGTATTTATATGTGACCCTGGACCACAAAACCAGTCTTAAGTCGCTGGGGTATATTTGTAGCAATAGCCAAAAATACATTGTATGGGTCAAAATTATTGATTTTTCTTTTATGCCAAAAATCATTAGGATATTAAGTAAAGACCATGTTCCATGAAGATATTTTGTAAATTTCCTACCGTAAATATATTAAAACTTATTTTTTGATTAGTAATATGCATTGTTAAGAACTTTATTTGGACAGTTTTAAAGGCAGTTTTCTCAGTATTTTGATTTTTTTGCACCCTCAGATTCCAGATTTTCAAATAGCTGTATCTCAGCCAAACATTGTCCTATCCTAACAAACCTTACATCAATGGAAAGCTTGTTTATTCTGCTTTCTGGTTTTGTATAAATCCCAATTTTGAAAAATTACCCTCATGACTGGTTTTGTGGTCCAGTGTCACATGTATTTATATCCTCTGTGGAATGCACAGGACCATAAAATGTTTGTCCAATCATATCCCTCGGTCCGAAGGGTTGCGATAGGCTATCCTACCTGCCTGTCAACGTATGTATTTGCATACCTCTGAACACCCTGTTCGCGCAGACATAATACGTCATAAGCCCGTTCCATTACAATTTTGCAGACTGAGTGAGAATGGAAGGTGTTATTATTGTAATATTGTGCGCTTTGTGCCAATTTTTTTTCTCACCGGTGAATGAGACATGAGGTAATCTGACAGCGTTGCATGCAACATCGTGCCGCTGCTTAGCCTCTGGTCTGTCTGTGTGCTTTCATTTGTTTTGGAGACGGCATGGCTTTGGAGAGTGATTTGCAGGGAGGGTGGGACTTTATGCTTGCTATTGCTAGCCTCTCCGAAATCCACTACCCTTACCTTTAAAGATGACAAAATGGCAGCACACTCTTATAATAAACAACATTATCTTCATTGAATACATGTAGTTTCTCTAGTACAAGATTCACATTTCTCCTTTTACCCTCTGGAACGTTCATTTATGTATATTCTAAAGGCTCCATCACACCAAGGACAATAACTATAACGATAAAGTTTTAATAATCGTTCTAATTCTATGAGAATATGAATGTCCATACCACAACTATAACGATAATGACACACAGGAACAGTTTCGTTGGAATCACTTTCAGAACTTTTTTTTTTTTCCCAGCTGATGAACAATAAAACTTTGACAGCCAATCAGAATCCAGAATCCAAAAAAATTTTAAATACTGCTCATATTAGAATGTTCAGAGAACATTCAGAAATGTGAACACAAAAATGCTATTTATATATTGTTCATGAAACTTTTTTAAAAACATTTTCGTTGGACATTTGTCTAACATTTTATTTTTAATGTCACTACTTCAGAGAACATTCAGAAGTAACATTCTCGGCATAATGTTTGCTAGATGATAAAATGAAAAGTTCCCTTAATGTTCATGTAACCAAGAATTTTTTTTTTTTTAACATTTAAAACCTGGACAGTCAGAAAACTTTCATAATGTTTTCATAACTTAATGGGAATGTCAGCAAAACTTTCTTAGATATTTGTAAGCTGGGTAGCTATTATTATAGTTATAGTTCTTGGTGTTGTTGCAATAAAAATCAGTAGTTATCATGCTTCACTTATGTACATTCCTTTAATATAAAGTGTAAAGTTATGTATGTTTCACCATCAGCTCTATGGTGTATCATTTCTCCAGTAACTCTTTTGTGTTTGTGTAAAGCAGGAGGTAACAGAAGCTTTGTGCGAACATTCGCTCAAACGTTGCTGCTAAATGCCAGCATTGAAGCATTGAGCTTTCTTCCATGACAAACAGGCCGCCGTTGAGCTCTCCAGGTGACGTGGTGGTCTTTGATTTCCTGTGAGGGGCTCAGATGAGCGGAAGGCCAGCCTGGAGAAAGAAGATGGTCACCGCACGGCTCTCAGTCTGTAATTAATGGGCAGAGATCGGAGGTGCGGTCCTCCGGTACTCGGTATGAAAAGCCGTTCCTCTCCCAAGCGGCCCAGCCCGCGGTCAGCAGACGTTAGGCTACATTAACTGCCTGCGCCGTTGCTGTTTCAGAGAAAGAGGGCAAGGGAAGAGTAAGAGACTCATGAAGGTGCTTGATCCCTCGGAGCTTAGGTGCATGAGACAGAGGCTGTGTACCTTTCATCTTAGCAGAGATTTGGAGAGGGTTCACACCACAGAGGCTCCTTAATTCTCACTAATTCATTTGCGCTCCAGCTTCGCTTGGCAGCGGATAACCTGAGAATGATAATGAAGACGAGGGAGTTTGGGAAGAGTCCCCTGCCTTTGAATGTGCCTAGAATGGATCGGGGGAATCTTTCTCTTTGAATCTTTGCAAGGAGAAACGAATCTTATTAGTATCTGTCATAAGATGTCCTGAAGACTGAGTGCAAGAGGTTTTAAAGGCATAGTTCACCTGAAAATGAATATTATATTAAATTTACTTACCTTTATGTTCTTCCACACCTGTATGCTCTTTTCCTCCCTTTTTGTTTTATGCCGTTTTTTTTTTCCTAATACAAAATAGTATCAAGCTCCAGAAATTAAGCTTCTCTTTGTTGCTCTCAGTAATTTCATGTAGTGAAAGTTTCTTTCCTCTGTTGAACACAAAAGAAGATATTTTGAAGAATGTTGGTAACCAAACTATTAGTTTTAGCCATTGACTTCCATAGTATTTTTTCCATACTATGGAAATCAATGGCTACCATCAACTTTTTGGTTACCAACATTCTTCAAAATATCTTCTTTTGTGTTCAGAAGAAGAAAGAAAGTCATACGAGTTTGGAACAACTTGAAGTTAAGTAAATGATGACATAATTGTCATTTTTGGGTGAGCTATCCCTTTATGGCTAAACACTACAGGCAAAACCTTTTTTTTTCATACAGGTCAAATTTGAGGTTTTGGTCTATTTTGCTTCTATAACTTGACTTCTTTCAGACTAATAAAAAGAAAGCATCCAAAATACACATTTTAGTGCTTATTTTATTATACATTATCTATTTGTGTCTGTAGATTTCAATTACAATACAAATTTTCTCAAAATGAGTCAGAAATCTCCACTTTAGCAGGACTTAGACACACCAAACTTTACAGTTTTATTCTTATCTATATTCCTAAGGTTTATACAAATGGGTTTGTTAATTTGCCTGCTTAATATAACATTTTATTCCTAAAAAGAGAGTTTTCTGGCTGTTGACAGTATTTTTATTTATGGATATGTTTATAATATTTTATATATAGTACTGTATTTATTTTAACTCTAATATGTCAACAAAATGAAATGAGAACTTTAAGCTTGGATTTATCCAGTGTTCAGATTTCTGTTCTTAAAGTATCTGGAAATTAGTGCATATTTAATTAGATGATGCATAATTTGCATAAACATAACATTTCAGAAAACTATACAAATAAATTTGACTTGACTATATTGACTATAGACTTTATTCCAAGTGTTCTGAACTCATACAATAGATTGGTGTGAAGAACGGACTGAAATTTTAGTCTATAATCCCTTTGCCGAAGCTCTGAAATCTCATTTGCATTCATGTTCACATTTCAAAATGGTGCATGACTACAGATTTAACAATAGGTTCCTGAATGATTTTGCAAAAAAAAAAAAAAGCTATTGTATGACTTCAGAAGACTCATCATGTTGCACAAACTACTTCTCTAATATTTTTCTGTCATTTTAGGAGTTTGACCGATGTATACTGTCACTGTGTGGAAAATAAACGTGAAGATTCTTCAAAAATTCTCCTTTGTATTCTACAGAAGAAAAAGAAAATCGGCATAAGCGTGAGTAAATACTGACAGAATTTCCTTTTTTGGTTGAACTATTCCTTTAAACGTTCAAGCTTTTGCATGTTCAGGTTTTTTTCAGGCCTCCCGTGTGAATTTAAAGCTGTGGGTGAGCTCGTGCAGTAGCAGCTGTGGTCAAGCAATTACGTCCGCTGATGTTGAGGCATGGAAAGCGATCCGTTCAAATGCTGATCACCATTTCACAATCAAATTCCGCGATGAATATTTATCACTCTGGAGCTGTAGGAATTCACAATCAATAGATTTTACCCACTAGCAGAAAGATCTTCTCTCTCTGCTAACATCAACCTACACAAAAGTGGTACATTATCATCAGAGATGAGCAGCACCGTATTTACATTTATGGATTGAAATGCCACATTTTTTTTCCAAGCACACAGGAGTGAGTTGGTTTATTCCTAACATGCTTGGTTGTGAACAGGATATACAGTGGAAACAAATGTTTTTATGATCAACAATGTTTTTTACAGTGTCTTTAAGTTCACAACAGGCCATGAAAGTGCTCTCAAAACCCCTGAACTCATGGGCCTGTATATCACTGAAATCTGACCTAAGATTTAAGGAGAAACTTTGTAAAAATGTCAAGGAAGCAACTGCCATAAATCGACAACAGCAGCACATTTAACATGCAATTGAAATGTCTAGCTCTAACATTTTTGTCAGTGACCTTTGTTCTTTGCAGATGTGGCTAGCAGTTGCTGTTTCTTCCCTTTCTTCAGCTAGACTTTTTGAGTTTGTCAATGCTTTTAATGCAAAAGTGTGTATTTTCTCTGCCTGCAGCATTACCCAAAGCAAAGCATCTCTAAATTGCAAAAATAATGACCTGCAGTTGGTCAGATCAACTTACCGTTAAGAAGAATACCTGCCCTTTACAAGACATGACTATGTTAGAAATAGAACAGTACTATTTCTGCAGTATTTATGCTGTTCACAGGATGCAAATTATCTATATTCAGAATTGTACCTTTGTTTTTATAAATAGGCAGTATTTTATGGAAGCCTGTTTCTACCAGAGAATTTAAAAAAAGGTAATTGCGACTATTTATGTCACAATTTTCTCACAATTCTCTTATTTTCTCAGAATTGCGAGATATAAACTCAAAATTGCAAGATGGAAATGTGAGAATTTTGTGTTTATATCTCACAATTCTGATTTTTTTTTTTTTTTTTCTCAGAATTGTGAGATATAAACTCAATTCTGAGAAGAAAAGTCTGATTCGTGAGATATAAACTCACAATTGTAAGAAAAAAGTCAGAATTGTGAGATAAAAAGTCACAATTATCCATGGCGGAAACAAAAAACAGAACTGAGAGATGCAAACTCAGAACTGCAAGATATAAACTCAGAATTGTGAGATGTAAACTTGGAAATGTGAGATAAAAAGTCAGAATTTTGTGTTTATATCTCACAATTCTGACTTTTTTTCTCAGATTTGTGAGTTTATATCTCTCAATTCTGAGTTTATATTTAACAGTTTCTCAGAATTACTAGAAACAAAGTCTGAATTGTGAGATATTAACTCAGAATCAGGTGGAAAAAAAATCAGAATTAAGATTTTTGTTTTGTGGCAGAAACAGGCTTCCTTAATATTTACTACACAGTATTCATGAATTATTAAGCTAGTATTCCATTCCAAACAGTCACAGACTGTACATACAGAATGAATAACCAAAAACTGCATTGGTAATTTTTTTTTTACATTATTAGTTTAATATTGCAAGCTACTATCAACCTTACTTTTGTTGTTATAATTTTTATTTTTTTCTCCATGCAACATAAGTAGAGGCCAAAGCATAAATTTATTTCAGAGGCATATCCAATGAAATAAGTGCCAGATCCAATTCCAGCTGTACAGATTAAGCCCTACATCCACCTAAATAAGCTCAAGGAGGCTGAAGCTGGTTCGTTTAGCTCTCTAGGCACTCACACTGAGATGCTGGTTATGATATGATGTTGAGTTATACACTTTAAACTAATTCCCTCAAGCTCTCGCTGTTCGTCCGCCAGTTTGGCAACGCAGGGCCGCAGAACTAAGACAGATCAATGAGGTGTAATGACTCTCCAATCTCCGTCAATACTCAATTAATGAAAAGGATGGAGAAAATATCAACACGCTGCCAGCCAGCGCTGCTCCAAAACTGTGAGTAATGATTACTCAGGAAGCACTTTACAGCTGGAGAGAATCCCAGCAGAGCTCTGGACACCGGGCTCCTGGGAGGTTTGACCATAAACAGGGAGATTCGGCGCAGATTTACGGTTTGGGGACTTCTGAGAGCAGAGCCGTTGAAAAGCTTCACTCTCTCAAATAGAAGCAAGTCTAATTTGTAGCTCTGCCGGGAGTCTTTTAAAAGAGAAGTTTTCTCACTTTTCAGAAATAAATGAAACTGGGTTGCATGCGGGTCAAATCATTGTATTGATTGTATTGATTAACTTTATTGTCCCCCAAGAGGGAAATTCTTTTCCACAGCACTGCACTTATTTGACACACACAACATAACATTATACAATTATATTATATATACAAAAAAAATAAATAAATAATAAAAACGGTTAAGATAACTTCAGCGATGTCTGTTGTTGAGATAAGTAATGGCCGAAGGAATCAGGCTTCTTCCAAAGCGGGCCCTCCTACACCTCATAGCCCTATACCTGCGCTCTGAGGGCAGTGGACTCATCATCATCATGATGACTCTTTTTGGGAGTATGGAGTAAAACATGACAATTAGGTAATGTTAGAGGCAGTACAAAAGATAAGCATTTCTTCATTACAAAAATAAAAACTAAATGTGTATCTTTAACAATAACAGCCGATAAACACAAATCCTGCATCACTGAACATAATAAATTGCCGTTCAGTAAGTCAAACGTTGATTCAGTAGCCGCTCTGGTGGATTCAATTTAGTGACTGATTCAAACCGGTTACTCGTTTTTTGACTATTCATTGAAAAAACTGACTCATTGATATCATTCGTTCGAGAGTCAATCTACATTGTGCGAATATTTTTTATTTTGTAAAAAGAATCGACTCATATGATTCATTCGTTCGGGAATCAGCCTACACTGACTGCGCTAATGTTCTTGATTTAGTAAAAAGAACTGGCTCATAAGAGTTATTTTGTTTGGGAAACAACATACACTGATCGCGTTAAAGTTTTTGATTCAGTAGCCTGTAAAGAACCGCCTCATATGAGTCATTCGTTCAGGAATCAACATTCACCGATCGCGCTAAAGTTTTTGATTCAGTATCCTGCAAAGAATCGACTCATATGAGTCATTCGTTCAGGAATCCGTTACACTGATTGTGCTAATGTTTTTTGATTCAGTAAAAAGAAACTGACTCAATTGTTCTTGAATCGGACTACTCACTGGTTGTTTTGAATTTTTTGCATTCTGTCAGTGAGGAAAACTTACTAGAAGGACATTTCTTGTCATTATTTCGCAGTGCACAGTGATTTTATTGCATCACATTGAATTCAGACTGTTAACATTCACTAGGGTAAAATAGCCTATTATATATATTTTTTTCTGTGGTGCTATGAAGACTAAGTTTGCAGAAAACACTGTTTGAATTAAAACGACGTGGATTCATAATCTGTTTTATCAAAATGAAATGACTTTTGATAACTCCGCTTCTAAAATGACTTTACACTCTGGCTGACAGAGCAAATCTATTTTACAACTTACTTTTTTCTTGTCAGATATTGCGTATATTTGAAAATTGCGTCAGTTCAATTCTTTGACAAATTATTATTGTAACTGGACAAGCTAAGACTATTTTGAAAAGAAATGTAATACTATACTGTGATTTTTAGCGCTAGCCATTCTTCAACGCAGAAGTAAGCCTTCCGGTGAGACTTCTGGTTCTTTAACTGCTATATGGAAATCAGTGTTGCTAACTTAGCAGTTTTGTTGCTAAATTTAGCAGCTTTTCGGACTACCCTAGCAACTTTTTCTTCCAAAAGCACCTAGCAACAAATTTAGCAATTTTTAAAATTTATTTGGGAACTTTTAGCAACTTTTGATTAAGTAACTCCGACAATAAAAAGGCACACATTTTCCATCCAAACTGCACAAAAAGAGGAAACCAAAGATGCCTAGCAGTACACACATCACATGAATTAAGTTAGCTGCTATTTGCAATTGTTCAATTTAATAATAATAATCTAATAATTGTTCATTTATGATACACTTTGTTAGTAGCTTGAACCTGTGATTGTTGATCAGTTAGTACTCTAAGAAGAATGGAAAAGATACTAGTAATTTTCCAGGACATTATCCATTGTAACTCTCTAACCCGAAAAAAAAAAAAAAAAACAATACAGAAAATTCTTTCATATTAACATAGTAGATTGTGCCCTATTTTTACAGACTTTTCTTAGAGTGTAGCATACTAACTAACTACTTAATACACTGCTTAAATCATAATTGTTGAGACTGAGAATGTGTAGTATTACTAGTTTACTAGCTATTAAAAAAAAAAACTTAAATTGTAATCATTCAAAAATGTGTTAGTTCAATTATTCAATGTATTTAAAAATACAGTTACTTATATTTTAATATTATATTATGCATAATATTTTACAAACAAATCTAAATTAACACATATACACCGCAAAAAATGATTTTCTTCCT
This sequence comes from Spinibarbus caldwelli, assembly GCA_039654775.1. Lineage (NCBI taxonomy): Eukaryota > Metazoa > Chordata > Actinopteri > Cypriniformes > Cyprinidae > Spinibarbus > Spinibarbus caldwelli. Next base: position 4,178,109 of record CM077232.1, read on the forward strand.
TAGTATTTTTGTCTTTATTTCTAGTATAAATATCTACAAATTCTTGAATAAAGATGCATTTACTTGACAAGTAAAATGACAAGATATTTTGTCTTGTTTTCTGAAAATATTATCCAAATTTTGTTAGTTTTTGCTTAAAACAGGCAAAAATATCTGCCAATGGGGTAAGAAAAATAATCTTAATTCAAAGGCTAAACAAGATTATTTTTAAGATATTTGCTTGTTTTAAGCAAAAACTAATAAAATTTGGATAATATTTTCAGAAAACAAGACAAAATATTTTACTTGACAAGTAAATGCATCTTAATTCCAGAATTTGTAGATATTTATACTAAAAAACAAGGCAAAAATACTAAGGAAGAAAATCATTTTTTGCAGTGTAAAATATAGTTTTTTGCTGTGATTTGATGTTTTGACACAATTTTGTGTCGTGATTACGCAATGACATCATAATGTCTTTTAGCAACTTTTAGCAACAAATCGACCTTCCTTTAGCAACTTTCTCTGAAAATTAGTTGGCAACACTGATGGAAATAACGGTTAAGGCTAGATGGTGTACAGATTTGTCTACTGGGCATGCACACATCAATATAGCATAATTTTTGTCACACTATACAACAATAATTACTGTTTTTGCATTATTGTAAGGGTTCAGGGTTGGGGTAGCTGTAGACGTTAATAAAACACAATCTAATAGGTAGAAAGCTTAATTTATTGTTAGCTTCCGATTTTATCTGTATCATTTCTAGCCACCGGAAATAAGGAGAAAAATAACAACGTGCAGTAAATAGTAAAACAGTGTGTTCATAATTAAGATAACACATTAAAATAATATAGTAAGACACACCAATTTTCAATATCAAGCAGCAAAATGAGCTGTTTTGTACAGATAAAAAAAGGGTGGATACTATATACAGACTACTTAAAAAATAAAACCTTTTTTTTTTATAAATGTCAATTATAAATGAACAAATTAACAAATGGGTAAAAGCACCCTACAGACATTTTAGCATATAAATTGTTCATATTAACATTTTGGAAATTGTTATTTATTGTAAGATGATTCTGTGCACGTCTTTATTATCATATCTAATTTTTTCTGCTATTTTATGTTGATTGCTACAAAAGAGGCTGTGTTAAACGGAGGCCAGAAAATTTGTGACCTGAAGTGGCTCGCTCAGCAAAACGCCAGTATGAAAGCGAAAGCATAGCAGGCCTGCTGTATGACTGTATAAACATAACAGGTTGTGAATGAATCAGAGGTCATCGCCTGTCTGCTGGTTAATACATAATTTATGTCTCAGCATTGCTTCATTACAGCGCATCAAAGAAATCAATGGCCCAGCGGGGTTGCTATCACAGAGTATACAAGAGCGTGTATAGAAATCTCACCCGTATCCCCGTCACACCTTCAGCTGTAAAACTCTCCTGAGCGGCTCTGCCTGCCCACCGCCGCTCTGACAGCGAGGAAAATAAATCCCCTCCTTTATTCAGCACAGAATTCAGCGCACAAGTGGCTGTAATCAATAAACACACAGCCGAGCGGAGTGATTTACGCGGCCCCGTGTTTCACGCTCAAAGAAAAGCTCAGTTCCCCCCACAGGCAGGCACCATAATGGAGGCCTTTCAATCTTAATGGACGGCTACGATTGTCATGCTTGTTGTAGCAGTATTCAAAAGCGCCATCCGATCAGCCTGCAGGACAGCGCAGAGCAGACAGATGATTAGGTACTGCAAACGAGCCTTATCGCCAGGGGAAATTGATGACTCAATCCAGGGGAAGATGGATGACTTCATTTGTGTCATATAAAGAGCTGTATCGCTCATAACGCAGTTATGATTGAGCTTTAAGGGAAGCGTTCATAATGACATTACATCCAGATATGCCTCTCCTCTTCATCTGGCATCCATCCATGCGTGTGTGTGAGGGCTGGTAGGAGGCAGAGACTAGAGAAAAGAGAGAGAAACGAGCGGGTAACGCTCAGTGGTGGCTTTTTCAACGCTTGGGAGACTTAGTTCTCAGCTTAAGTATCAGTGTCGTCTCAGGTGTTTCTCCTAAAATAGAATCAAACTTTGACAGGCAGTATCAGGGTAGCGTCATATTTAATTTCTGACAGGAATGAAAACGAGGCTGTGAGGGATATATGTAGAGTGTCATTAACTGATTAACTGTACTGTTGTTTCACAACATATTGGTTGTCCAGTTGGCGAAGAAAAAACTTTAAGTGGACAAAAACTCCATAAAACAGTTTTGAAAGTTAAATTTATGTGATCTAGGTTAGTCCATCCCTCAGTGTTTGCATCCGCGTTAAATTCAGTATGGCGTCTAACCTGGCTAAGGTCTATAGAGCTACAACATTAATGAGGATAGAAGCTCAGATCATGTGGTTTGGGGCAAATTTGAGCTCACAAATGTTTGGGCTCATATTGAGATCTCTGCCTTTGATTGCAGACTGTCTTGGTAGAACTGATCACATAGTTGAGATTTCTTATGAAACTAGAAGAAACGTGATTTCTTTATGGGACCATGGATGCCAACCATTTGGTTGGGAGAAGCACAAGTCTCATTTTTTTCTTCAATTCAGTCTCATTGTTGTGTAATCCAGTGGTTCTCAGCTGGTTTGGTTTTAGGATCCAGATTTTAAGTGTTGACTCATGACTGTTCTCAAAATTGTTTTCAAAATTAAGCAAAAATGTCATAAATTGAAATGTACTATTAATGTATAATTAATTTAATTCGCAAACCTATACATAATTAAAACATTAGCTATATATATATATATATATATATATATATATAGTTTTTCAAAGAAGTTTCTTACCAAGGCTACATTTATTTGATCAAAAATACAGTAACATTATGTTATATTATTACAGTTTAAAAGAAGTGCAGTCATTACTCCAGTATTCAATGTCACATGACCTTCCCGAAATCATTAAAAAAATGTCCAACTTTTAACTAGCATTGTTTGTGTGTGTGTGTAAATATATATATAATTTGTGCATTAATTTTCACTTAGCGTTGATTTGGTTTTTGCATTTAGTGCTGCTGTCCCCGACCCTCAGAACACCTGCGACCCCCTGGTAAAGAGAAACGATTGAGATATTGAAGAGATCTCAATTGTGATTTTTTTTTTATTATTTTTTTTTTTATTATTATTTCTTATAGTAGGAAGAGAGCAAGTACAAGCGAGCCAGAGATGGAGAGAAGTGAATCGGCGAGGGAACAAAGAGAAAACACTTGAGGCGATCATTCCTGGCAGAGAGCTGGCAGCTCCTGTGCTTTCTTTCCCGTTTTTTCCTTTTCTTTTTTTCCTGTAATTTTAAAATGTTTCCCTCCACCTCCAGCAAAGTGCAATAACAGTGTACAGATTGCTTATGTCATCACATTTTGACAAACCTCCCAATCCAATTTGACCTTCATTTTCACCCATCTGCTTCCCCTTTATTTCACCGTTCCAGCTGTCTTTTTCTTTCTATTTCTTTAGATTTCCCTTCCTGTCATTCAGTCGTTCCATTTTAATTCATCCTTTTCATGTCAGTAAACCTAGTTTTGTTTTCATAACCTCTCATGTCTCATACACACATTTTCATGACAGTAATGTTCAGTTTTCAGAGTCTGAGATCTGTAGACATAAACATGAAGACTCATTGGACAACATGGTTCAATTACTTCCAAATGGGTTGAACTGTTGGCATCCATGTTTCTTGTATGGAGACCCAAATGCTGCAATGGTTATCACTTCATTTCAACAATCACAATTTCAGGACTCGAATATAGCGTCTGTTTGGACTCAAATAAAAACCTATTTGATACTTAAGATGATCTTGCTGTCAAATTAATGCTGTGTTTTCTGAATTACAGGTGTGATTTCTGATGGCAGACTGTAAATTTAGACCCTGAAGAGTTCCAGTAGACCCACAAGATCCATTTGGAAACATTTTGAGGCATCGTAACATGACGGCTACTGCAAAAGGTAAGCAGCTTATCCTTCTCTTGGCATTGCATTTATTCTTTGTGGATAGAGTGATCCAATAATGCAATTAGAAATGGACAATTTTACCCAATATTTGATTGTGATTCTTAATTTTTTGAGCTTATTGATCATTGGTGTGATGCATTTTTTTAGGCCAACTCAAAAGTTAGAATCACCTTGGTTCCCTTGACAAAAACCAATAGGTTTTCTCCATTGGCTTTTGTGTTATTGTAGAAAATAAGCTTTGTGACCAACACAGGTTTATGTTTCTTGCATTTTTTTTTGTTCATCCAGATACTTTTGACAAATAGACACAACTTTATTGATTTTTGAATCCTAAATACAGTCACCTAAAGCAGGGTTATTAACTAAAATTAAAATTAAAACCATGAAAGGCACATGTTCATTACTTGAAGTAAAATAAACAATAACTGAAATAAAATATAAAAAAACCTTAAACTTACTTTATTTCATCTAGTTGCTGAGACAACATTTCTCATTTTTATTTGGTTTAAGCTGAAGTACAAAAAAACTAAAACTTAATAAAACAAAACAGACTAAATAAATAAATAAATAAATAGAACTAATAAAAATGCCAAAAACACAACAAAATTACTACCATTTTAAAGTCAGAATGAAAACAGTAAATATAAAAATAAAATGAATATAAGTGAACAACTACAGGAAATCTGAGTTAAAATAGTTTGCAAGAGTGTGATTATAAACACAACGAAGCTGTGAAAGCGACTAGCGAGTAGATGAGTTTCATTTAATGTCTCAGACAGCCTCTGTATAGTTTCATTTAGCCACTTGATATCAACCGCCTAACTCAAGACACATAAAAGCTTAAAAAATCATGAGTTGGGTATTTCTGATGTATTTTGTGTTGTAGAATAAAACGCGAAAATATCTTGAGCTTTGCGTTAAACAAAGACCTTATTTAAGCCATTAAAAACCCTCCAAAAATCCATTGTCTTCAGGACGATTGAACCAGAGTGGCAAAATGCAATTAGTTTCCGGATTGTTATTTTTAGTATCACAAATTCTACTAAAGTTAATTGAAAAACTAGTCACATATGAGGCTTCATTTCAATTAGGATGCTTTCTTATAAGGCAGCTGCCTATGTAGGCTGTAGACAGCAAAGCAGCTCACTAGATCTCTATATTGGCAGTCCAAGTGTGATATTTAATATTTCTCTTCATGAATTGTCATTTGAAGTGTGTGTGGGACTATATTAGCTCAGGTTTGGTATGAGTCAATCGCTCATCTGAGGCAGCGATATCTGGTTTTCATGTGTGATAAACAGAGCAGCGTGAGAAAACGAGAGACGCTTCCCATATCAAACAGACGCCTGCTTGCGTTGCGATCGTTGTGCGAAACACTCACCGCGGGAGATGGAGACTGACATTTACCTGTGATTCTTCCAGTCGGGCCTGAAATGACAGAGTGCGTAATATGTTCAGGCCCTCAAAAAATGCCACTTCAGATCTGGAATCAATTTGCATTTCCCCCGAGCCCAGATAACACAGGCCTGTCAGAGGAGGATTTAGATCCGCCATCAATAATGATGTTACGGGAGAGGTTTGCGGAGGGGAGAGGGATCAAATTGAAAGACTGATGCTATATGTTTCAAATGATTGCCCTGTGAGCCGCGTGTTTGTGTGTGTGTGTGTGGTTATTGGACGCGCTAGCGTAGCGCACCCTATTAGCTCCTCTTGTTCTTGGCTCCAGGTTAAGACTAGCAGGAAAAGATGTGTTAGAACTAAGAGATGAGCATGGCTGCTGTAGCTTTGGAAAGTCACGACAGAGTGCAACAGTGGATGGCCACTTTTACAGAGGCTTTTGTTCTGGAAGGGTTTTTCCCATTCTCTAAAGGCGTTTTAAAAATCTTAAAAGTAAACAAAGTATTTAAAATAAATATGGAAAAAGGCATAAATAAATATGATAAAATATATAAATATTTACTACTTCTTTTATGATAGAATGAACCACTCATCATTATTTTAGAATCATGAAAGATACTATTAGTTTTTTTATATATATTTTTGGGATTTTCATATTTTTAGTTTTAGTAATTTGTCATTTTTATTAGTTTTGTTTTTGTTTGAAAATATGTCTATAGTTTTTGTTTTATTTCAGTTTAAGTTATTTTATGTCAAGTTAAACTACATAAAAATGAGAAAAGTTACTGTGGCAACTAGCTGAAATAAAGTAGGTTTTAACCATCTGTATATGTGTGTGTGTGTGTGTGTGTGTGTGTGTGTATACATATATATTTAAATTGTTTTAATGGTTTTAGTTTTAGTCAACTATAATAATCCTGCTACTCATCCCATGAAGCATTGCAAATGACGAATCAAATCAGTACAATAAAACTGTTGACTTTTTGCTCATTATTAATTATAAGTATCCACATTAGTGTTTGTTTGTTTGTTTGTTTGTTTGTTTGTTTTTTAGCATTTTTGGCTTGTGGAAGACTTCTGGTTTCAGCCACTTCCAGTTATTTTAGCTGTACCAAAACAGTCCTGATTAATGTTGCAAACTGGTATATGTTATCATATTTTACTTTATAATAATAATCATAAACACATTCGTTTATAGCACAAAGTAGATGTACTTTATTTTCCTAGTTATTTTCTTATAGCAGCTAGGTGGATAAAATAATTCTAAAAAAAACTGTTTTTAACACACACACACACACACACACACACACACATATATATGTATTTGCTAAATAGCCAAATACATATTTTCAAATAGTCTCAAATATTTGAGAGTAATGTGAGAGTGTATGGAGACTCAATTACTAAATTCACACAGTTTCAGGATTTCTCTTGAATTTTGCAATTAAAAAAATTCAAAACGATAATCTGTGGCTTCTAAGCAAATATCATCACTTAACATTCCTGCGCTTGCAGCACCAAGGTCATGTATAATGTATACCTTGAATGCAGTGTAAGTCACTTTGAATAAAAGCGTCTGCTGGATAAAATGCATAAACGTAACTTAAAACCATGGTAGGTCCGGTTTGAAAGGTTTATATTTTATCTCTCAACTCAATTCCGCTGTGAGGAAAATGAATGGGATTTTGTCTTCTGGAACCTCGCTGTCGTTCTTTATAGAAAAAGAAGGGAGTAATTATTAATAATTAAACAGCGGGAAAACAATAAGCAGAGATTCTTTTGCTCTCTTACACCAATTTCTATATTTGAAATGACCTACAATCAATAGAAGTGCTAAGTATTACAGTCAATTAGGGATTTCCAACTAGTAATTAAGATATTAATAAAAATCTGCACTATCAGAGTTTGAGCCGGAATGCTGTAACAACTTCATTTATTGTTGTAATTAAGATGTTACTTGGATATTCGAGTCTTATGAAAAAAAGATGGATAATTGCCACTGAATTAGAACAGAAAATTGTGTCACTCTACAGATAAAGAAAAAGCGGCTTTATTAAGACATAACTTTTAAATAATGGGCCACTCTTTGGTTTCTTGACATTAATGAGGATATTTATTGCGCAGTGGCAGAGGAACAGGTATCAGCTGTTATCAGCACATCATTAAGCTCTTCCAGAGCTGCCGTTCTCAGCACGCTAAAGGGGAACTACATGACACTTTGGCCACTTTGTGAAAATGTGCAGCCAATGAGGGATGATGGTATGATTATCTGGCATGTTCCATCTTATGCGGTGGGGGTCGTTCTTGTGTAAATATATATGTGAAATGACAGGGAGAGGAAGCTGACCTCAAGCCATCGGCGTTTGGATGGATATCATTGCTGGGCTCTTATCGGTGTGAGACTGGGATGATTCATTTTGGGGGTAAAATGAGTGAGAATTGGTTGTTGTTTGCTGAAAATCTACTCACCCTCAGGCCATCCGAGATGTAGATGAGTTTGTTTCTTCATCAGAATGTATTTGGAAAAATGTAGCATTCCATCACTTGCTCACTAATGGATCCTCTGCAGTGAATGGGTGCCGTCAGAATGAGAGTCCAAACAGCTGATAAAAACATCACAATAATCCACACCACTCCAGTCCATCAATTAATGTCTTGAGAAATGAAAAGCTGCGTTTTTGTAAGAAACAAATCCATCATTAAGACGTTTTGTAACTTCAAACCATTGCTTTCGGCTAAAATACAAGTCCTCTATCTATATTGCTTCCTCCAGTGCACCAGAAGGAAGCATTTGAGCTCATGTATATGCTAGTGTTGACACTGTCAAAATCACTTTTAGCAGATTTCCATACATTTAAAAAGTGCAATTTTTCTCTTTTTAGAAAACAGACCAAAAATGTTTATGACTCTTCCTGCACTGCTCAGATTTTTGTCCAATCAAATGCTGTGTTGAATAAGAATGTCCCTCCCCCAATACCAGCTACCAACTAAAAAAGCAGCATGTTTGCACAGAAACTGCTCTCATTTAATGAGGTTTTTAATTGTAACAAGCAGTGATATTACTATGAAAGCCCATAACCGCCACAGAATAAAACAATGAAAATAGTAATTGCAACTTTTTATCTCACAATTCTGACTTTTTTCTCGCAGTTATGAGTTTATATCACAATTCTGTTTTTTCTCACAATTTTTTTTCCCAATTATGAGTTTATATCACAATTCAGATTTTTTCCCCTCAAACTTCTCAAACCTTCTTGCAGTTGCGAGAAGAAAGTTAGAATTGTGAGATAAAAAGTCACAATCTCTTTTCTTATGTTTTATTTCATAGCAAAGGTAAAAAACAACCAACCAACCAAACAAAAAAATACCTGAGATGTAAACTCAGAATTCTGAGAAAAAAAAGTCAGAATTGCGAGATATAAACTCAGAATTGCAAGAAAAAAGACATAATTCTTAGTTTATATTTCAGAATTCTGACATTTTGTCTGAGATAATAAAAAATCCAAATTGTGAGATAAAAAGTTACGTGACAGAAACAGGCTTCCATATATTATACTTAACCAAAACCATAAAAATAATGATAATAATAATAATACTTTTTGTTACTTGAAATAAAAAAAACTATTTATTTCAGTTAGTTGCCAACATTCCTCATTTTCATTTAGTTTAACTTGACGTTCTAAAATAACTAAAACCAAAACTTAATTAATAAAAACTATATAGACATATTTAAAAAAAAAAAAAATATATATATATATATATATATATATATATATATATATAAATAAATAAAAAACACAAAAAGAGAACAAAATGACTAAAACTTTAACTAAAATGAAAATGGAAATATAAAAATATAAACAATTTCAAAATATTAATAAAATCTATAATAGTACCTCAATGATACTAAAATAACAGTGGCACCAAGTCAGCTCAGATACAACATGCTGTTGACGTTCATGTAGCAAGTGTTGTTCCTGTAGACACAGGAAGCAGAAATCATCTCTATTTTAAACTCCTCCCCTGAATGCAACCGGCAGGTATTCTGGCCGATCGGCAAGGCTAAGCGAGGTTGACGTTAAACACATCTATACACGTCGCAAGCGCTGCCATCTCAGCTCTCTCAAAATTCAGCAGGTTGACCTTTGGACCCTTACCCAGACACCTCTTCTCCTCCGTGATGGAGGAGTGAAGGTTGTGCGTTTTTAACTCTATGCAGCGAAGTCAAGTGCTAATTGGAGGTGGGCAGTTTGGCGGTTTGACTGGAGGCCACAGCCACCTGCTCTCGCTCTCTCTCTGCAAACACACACACATGCGGCTCTCACGTTCTGCATGCACTTACGCCTTTGCTCACACAGTCAGTCCTGCCTGCAGCTAGACAGCAGCCTCAGTGGTCTCGCATCCCTGTTTGGACCGAGCAGCTATTCCATATCGATTTTTTGGAAGCGCTTTAAATGCGTTTATAAATGCACGAGTGTGAGAGTGTAGTCTGCTTCTCTTGGCAGTCCACAAACACTTTCTTTGTTTCTCTGTATAACCATATATATAACAATAACAGCAGATATACTGTTAAATATCTTCTCACTTGATATAAATGTATTTAGGTGAATATTACAAAATCTGTCAAGAACATTTCCGGGTCAATTAATCAATCAATCAATCAATCAATCAGTCAATTAATCATGCAAGCAATGTTTCATGTTTGTCATGTTTCTTCCCTTAAAACTTAGTCCTAGAAACAGATTTATTTTTCCTAATATAATAGCCTATTAATGCCTTAAATCTTAAGGCAGAAAAGGATAAAACATTAACATGACATTAATAACATAAAAAATTATATTATTAGAATTATTATTTTTTTATATTATTAATAAAAATAAAGATTTTTTAAAATTTATTTAAATTCTACTGTATTTAAGTATTTAAAAATCATTTCATAATGCATTGAGATATTTTGAGTAATGGCATTATTTTTCTAATTAGAATGGCATCATTTGCAATATTTTTGTAATTCTCATTAGTCATGATTTTTATTACTGTAATACTGTATTTTTACTGTAATTTTTTAAAAACTCAGCATAAAGGCAGTACAACAGATACTACTCTGAGATATATACAATTGAAAAATTTTAATAACTATTTGTATTGTTAACAGTCTTAATTAAAAGCTACACACACACACACACACACACACACACTCACACACACATTATTCATAAATTTCTGAATGTATTATTAATTTAACCCAATTTGGTCCTGAAATTCAAACACACACACACACACGCACACACACACACTACTTCTTCTTCTTAATAATAATAATAATGATTATTATTAATAAGAAGAGGTGTGTGCGTGTGTGTTTGTGTGTGTGTGTGTGTGTGTGTATGTGTTTGTGTGTGTGTTAATTAAATAGGGGATAATTAAATATTTTTTCTTAATTTTTGATGTGAAATGTTTCTTGACAGGTTTCTTTTATTCACCTAAATATATTTATCTTTTTCTAGTTTTACAATTGCATACAATTATGTATACAGGTGCATCTCAATAAATTAGAATGTAAATTAGAAATTCAACTCAAATTGTGAAACTCGTGTATTAAATCAATTCAATGCACAGACTGAAGTAGTTTAAGTCTTTGGTTCTTTTAATTGTGATGATTTTGGCTCACATTTAACAAAAACCCACCAATTCACTTCATTTCAATTCATCTCAACAAATTAGAATATGGTGACATGCCAATCGGCTAATCAACTCAAAACACCTGCAAAGGTTTCCTGAGCCTTTAAAAATGGTCTCTCAGTTTGGTTCACTAGGCTACACAATCATGGGGAAGACTGCTGATCTGACAGTTGTCCAGAAGACAATCATTGACACCCTTCACAAGGAGGGTAAGCCACAAACATTCATTGCCAAAGAAGCTGGCTGTTCACAGAGTGCTGTATCCAAGCATGTTAACAGAAAGTTGAGTGGAAGGAAAAAGTGTGGAAGAAAAAGATGCACAACCAACCGAGAGAATCGCAGCCTTATGAGGATTGTCAAGCAAAATAGATTCAAGAATTTGGGTGAACTTCACAAGGAATGGACTGAGGCTGGGGTCAAGGCATCAAGAGCCACCACACACAGACGTGTCAAGGAATTTGGCTACAGTTGTCGTATTCCTCTTGTTAAGCCACTCCTGAACCACAGACAACGTCAGAGGCATCTTACCTGGGCTAAGGAGAAGAAGAACTGGACTGTTGCCCAGTGGTCCAAAGTTCTCTTTTCAGATGAGAGCAAGTTTTGTATTTCATTTGGAAACCAAGGTCCTAGAGTCTGGAGGAAGGGTGGAGAAGCTCATAGCCCAAGTTGCTTGAAGTTCAGTCTTAAGTTTCTACAGTCTGTGATGATTTGGGGTGCAATGTCATCTGCTGGTGTTGGTCCATTGTGTTTTTTGAAAACCAAAGTCACTGCACCCGTTTACCAAGAAATTTTGAAGCACATCATGCTTCTTTCTGCTGACCAGCTTTTTAAAGATGCTGATTTCATTTTCCAGCAGGATTTGGCACCTGCCCACACTGCCAAAAGCACCAAAAGTTGGTTAAATGACCATGGTGTTGGTGTGCTTGACTGGCCAGCAAACTCACCAGACCTGAACCCCATAGAGAATCTATGGGGTATTGTCAAGAGGAAAATGAGAAACAAGAGACCAAAAAATGCAGATGAGCTGAAGGCCACTGTCAAAGAAACCTGGGCTTCCATACCACCTCAGCAGTGCCACAAACTGATCACCTCCATGCCACGCCGAATTGAGGCAGTAATTAAAGCAAAAGGAGCCCCTACCAAGTATTGAGTACATATACAGTAAATGAACATACTTTCCAGAAGGCCAACAATTCACTAAAAATGTTTTTTTTTTTTTTTTTATTGGTCTTATGAAGTATTCTAATTTGTTGAGATAGTGAATTGGTGGGTTTTTGTTAAATGTGAGCCAAAATCATCACAATTAAAAGAACCAAAGACTTAAACTACTTCAGTCTGTGTGCACTGAATTTACTTAATACAGAGTTTCACAATTTGAGTTGAATTACTGAAATGAACTTTTCCACAACATTGTAATTTATTGAGATGCACCTGTATATAGTGTCACATGCTGCTAAAAATATGAAACATAAACCTTATGACATTGTTCTGAATGAGCAAAATAAAACTGGCAAGTGATAGAAAAACGCATGCATGTGTTTGCAAACGTGTTGGATAGCAAGAGAACGATTACGGGCACATTGTCAGATTTTATCAAGTAATTGCAGTAGTACTCTGATGTGGTAAGGCAAAGTACACATAAAAAGCATGCTCTTCTTTTTTTATATCATGCACTTACACACTTCACACGCACACAAACCATTAACAAATCCTTCACTTTTTTCCCCCCCGAACACACACAGAGAGAGAGAGAGAGGCGTCAGGGATTGTGTGTATGGCTTGTTAGAAATGAGGAGATAAAACTTAGCATAGTGCTCCCAATTAGTGCAGCAGTGACCATGCGCTGTCTCGGACTAACGCGCTCTCCTGACGGCGCGCGAGAGAGAGCGATAGTGGAAGAAAAGAGGGTCGTGAGGGAGAGAGAGAGGGAGAGATGAAAATGGCTTAAGCATTCATTCTGAGTAGAGAGACAGGTCCTATTAACATTTAACAGCATTTGTGCAACTTGGTGCGGAGGTTATGATGCAAATGAAGGAGAATTAAAAGTGGCCAGGGGTTTGGCATTGATGGATTGCAGTCTGGCAGCTCTCACACTTCCCAGTGTCCATCAGAGGCGATTACTATGTAATTAAAGCTTATTTCTGGACTCTCTGGCGCATAATTACTTTGTGAATGTAACCATCATCTAAAAGCTAGAGAAAACGCTTTAGCGTTTAGCTGGCCAGTCATTTCCGCCGGCTTGTGTCAGATATAGCCATCAGACGGTGCAAAAGAACTGTCACTTTTAATAAGAGGCAAAAAATTAAATGAAACAGTATGCTTATTACAGAAAAATTAGGCTTTCAAGAGTCCTTTCTGCGATTTGCATAATTTATTCTTTTTCTCCCCCCTCCTCGCCCGGAGCTTTAGGCAATTTCCCTCACATTTAAATCGATTGCACATTTAAGGCTACTTAAAGAAAATTATCACTTTGCATATTTTAATTGTTATGAAGGAAGTGATTTGAGAGAGGTCCGCGCCTCATCCTCTTGAGCGGCGCGTGCGTGAGAGAGAGAGAGAGAGAGAGAGACAGAGAGAGAGAGAGAGAGAGAGAGAGAGAGAGAGAGAGAGAGAGACAGAGAGAGAGAGACAGAGAGAGAGACAGAGAGAGAGAGAGAGAGAGATAACCCCCGAGTTCACAGACTTTCCACTCCACTTTCATCAGAATGCTAATGAGGAAGCTAACGCTAGGACAAGTGGATCTTTGATATTTACAAAATAGGCCCTAATAACTGGAGTGTAATTTCTTTCACACAACTTTAGTTTTTCTCTCTTTTCTTATCACCACTTGTATTTTATTTCTTTTCTTTTTTTTTTTGTCTCAATTGGTTTTGGCCAGAAATAAAACAGAATAAAGTTCACAGATTTCCACTTCACTTTCATCAGAATGCTAATGAAGACGCTAGCGCTAGTGGTGCTTTGATATTTACATTTAAGTCCTAATAACTGGAGACTAATTTGTTTTGCACAACTTTATTTTCTTGTTTTTAAATCACTATTTTTGAAAATTAATTTATATTTTTTTTATGTGTGTTGGTTTTGTTCAGAAATATCTATAAACTTTCCACTTTCATTAGAATGCTAATGAAGACACTAATGCTAATGAATATTTGCAACATTTAGGTCCTAATAACTGAGGTCTAATTTGCTTTACACAACTTAATTTTTCCTATTACCTCTTATTTTTTATTTGTGTACTGTATGTGTGTGTGTTTGGTCGGTTGGTTTTATTCAGTAATATCTACAGACTTTCCACTCCATTTTCATCAGAATGCTAATGAGGATGCTAACGCTATAACAAGTGGATCTTTGATATTTGCAAAATAGGTCTTAACAACTGGGGTCTAATTTATTTTATATAGCATATTTTATTTTTTTTTTATTCTGAGTTTTATTCAGCCTTTCCACTTCACTGTCACAGAATGCTAATGAGGACGCTAATTTGTTTTACACAACTTTATTTTTCCTATCACCACTTATTTGTTATTTGTGAATGTATATGTTTCATCGGTTGGTTTTGCCCAGTAATATCTACAAACTTTGCACTCCACAGTCTTCAGAATGCTAATGAGGAACACTAACGCTAAGTGGATCTTTGATATTTACAAAATAGGCCCTAATTCCACTGGAGTGTAATTTAGGTGCATCCCAAATCATGTACTTATGCACTATTCTGTGACGTTTTGTTGTAAAATAGTGCAAGTAGTGTGTTCCAAAAGAAGAAAAAGTGCACTTTATAAACCCAGATGATGCACTTAACCAAAAAAAACTAAGTGTGGGATTTTGGACACTTCATGCACTCAACTGTCGCAGCTTTAATTACGTAATGATTAAAACAGTGCATAAGTAGATAGTGTATAAGTAGACAGTGTATAGTGTATAGTGCATCATTTGGGATGCAGTTTTTGTTTTATATGATTTTTTTGCCCCGTTTTAATCACCATTTATTTATTTCATTAGTATAGTATCAAGTCAAGTCAAGTCAAGTCGAGCTTTATTGTCATTCTGCTACATGTGTGGACATATAGTGGAACGAAATGTCGTGTCTCGCAGGACCACGGTGCTACATACTAGTTAAACATAAGATAAACATACAACAATGCAAGTATAGGAAAAGCAATAGAGCTATACAACAGTTAACTATCTGACTATACATATACTAAAAATACTATAACTGCTATACCTAGTTGTCCACACATACACAAACTGAGACTGTACAAAAAAACTTTACATAAATACTGTACATGAAATTGTGCAAAAGAGATATATGTACATGAAATTGTGCAGAAAAAATATATATTTTGTACATTATTGTGCAGATTTTGTGGGAGACAGTGCATAGTGCAAAAAGATTTTGTAGTGCAATGCTCAAGTAAACATGTATTATTTTGTAGTGCAATGTTCAAGTAGACATATATTTTCTTAAGAGTCTTTGTGGCAGGGAGTGTTTGTAGAAAGTGTCTAGTGTGCATATAGTGGGATGAGTGCGTTACTACAGGTGGTTTGTATAGCCCACTCACCTGTGTGTAGCACATTCAGAATTGCACTTAGTAATATTGTCAACAGTTTTTAATGAGTTGGGGGGTGGGAGGGCTGAGGTGTTCATGGTTTCAGAGGGGGACAGGGGGATTGGAGTTAAGAGCTCTCACAGCCTGGGGAAAAAAGCTGTTGAGCAATCTGACAGAGCGAGCTCTGATGCTCCGGTACCTTCTACCTGATGGCAGGAGCTGGAAGAGGTTGTGAGAGGGGTGGGTGGGGTCCTTCACGATGCTGGTGGCCTTGTTGGAGCATCGTGAAAGGAAAATGTCCAGGATGGAGGGGAGAGGGGCACCAATGATCTTTGCGGCAGTGTTCACTGTCCGTTGTAGGGTCTTGCGGTCAGCAGCACTGCAGTTCCCATACCAGACAGTGATGCAGGTAGTCAGCACACTCTCAATGGTGCCCCTGTAAAAAGTGGTGAGGATGGGTGGAGGGAGACTTGCCCTTTTCAGCCGGCGGAGAAAGTGGAGGCGCTGTTGTCCCTTCTTGTTGAGTGACGTGACGTTGGTGGTCCAGGTGAGATCCTCTGTGATGTGCACTCCCAGGAATTTAGTGCTGCCGACTCTCTCCACGGTTGAGCCGTCGATGGTCAGCGGGGGGTGGTCAACAGAGTTTCTCCTAAAGTCCATCACAACCTCTTTCGTCTTACCCACATTGAGGGACAGGTTGTTAGCACCACACCATTCAGCCAGCTGTGCCACTTCCTCTCTGTAGTGCGTTTCATCGTTGTTGCTGATGAGGCCTACCACAGTTGTGTCATCAGCAAACTTGATGATGTGGTTGGAGCTGGACTTGGCAGTGCAGTCGTGGGTCAGCAGCGTGAAGAGCAGCGGGCTGAGCACACAGCCTTGTGGGGCACCTGTGCTCAGTGTGGTAGTGCTGGAGGTGTTGCGGCCGACACGGACTGACTGAGGTCTTGCAGTTAAAAAGTCCAGGATCCAATTACAGAGGGAGGTGTTAAGGCCCAGCAGGTTTAGTTTGTGGATGAGCTGTTGTGGGATTATTGTGTTGAATGCTGAGCTGAAGTCAATGAACAGCATTCTTACATAAGAGTCTTTCTGTTCCAGATGGGTAAGAGCTAGGTGGAGAGTGGTGGATATTGCATCGTCCGTGGAACGGTTTGGACGGTATGCAAACTGGAGTGGGTCCAGCGTGTTTGGGAGACTGGACTTGATGTGCTGCATGACTAACCTCTCAAAGCACTTCATCATGATTGGGGTCAGTGCTATGGGACGATAGTCATTCAGACAGGACACAGGTGACTTCTTTGGTACTGGAATTATGGAGGTGGATTTGAGACACGTGGGGACGACTGCCTGGCTCAGCGAGATGTTGAAGATGTCTGTTAGGACATCCGTCAGCTGTGCAGCACAGTCTTTCAGTACACGTCCAGGTATGTTGTCAGGGCCTACTATACTATACTATACTATAGTATAGTATAGTATAGTATAGTATAGTATAGTATAGTATAGTATAGTATAGTAGGCCTACTGTATATGTGTTTGGTCAGTTGGTTTGTATAGAAATATATTCAGACTTTCTGCTTCACTTTCATCAAAGTGCTTATGAAGAAGCTAATGCTAGAAGCTAATCCTAGGATATTTACAAAAAAGAAAGAAAAAAAAGGCATTAATGTTTGTGTAAGTTAATCTTTGTTATTTAAAAAATAGGTCCAATTACTTGGTCTAATTTATCTAAAGACTTTCTGCTTCATTTTCATTTGAATGGAATGTAATTTGTTTTACACAACTTTAGTTTTTCTTTTATTAAATCACCTTATTTATTTTTTTAAATAAACTTTATATTATTGATTTATTTAATTTAATTTATTTTTCAAATGTTTGTGTGTGTGTGTGTGTGTGTGTGTGTGTGTGTGTGTGTGTGTGTGTGTGTGTGTGTGTGTGTTTGGTCACTTGGTTTTGTCCATATGTACAGACTTTCTGCTTCACATTCATCAGAATGAAACATAAGTGGATTTCCAGTATTTACGTAATAGCTCGTAGTAACTGGAATCTAATTTGTTTTACACATTTTTTTTCACTATTTTCTTATCACCGCTTATTTATTATGTTTTAATTGTATTATGTTTGGCCATTTGTTTTTGTCCAGAAATAAAGTCTACAGACTTCATCGCTACAGACTTTCATCAGAATGCTAATGAAGAATTTAATGTTAGTACAAGTGGATCTTTGATAGCAAAATTGGTCTTAATTCTGTGCGGCATATCTTTATTTTTCCTGTGTCCCTATCACTGTTTGTTTGTTTGTGTGTGTGTGTACCTGTTTTTCTATTCAGGTGGAAACTTAAACCTGAATACACACAGACTCATGGGGACTTGTGTCACGGTGGGGAGCTAAATTGAGGTCCCCACGGGTAAACAAGCTTATAAATCACACAGAATGAAGTTTTTTGAAAATCTAAAAATGCAAAAAGTCTCCTGTGAGGGCTAAGTTTAGGTGTAGGGTTGGTGTAGGGCAATAGAATATACGGTCTGTACAGTAGAAAAACCATTACGCCTATGGAAGTCCCCACAAGGATAAGTGTGTGTGTGTGTGTGTGTGTGCACGTGCGCTCGCATTTTTGTATTTTTTTCTGGAAATAAATCAAGTTCACAGACTTTACATTGGCATTCATCATTGTAATCAGGATGATGATATTGATGTTTGCAAGACAGGCCCTATATAACTTTTTCTCAGCTAATGCTTGGGCAAGCAGGCAAATCTTTACAGACTAGACTCTAAAAACTGGTGTGTAATTATGCACAAACATTTCCTGTTTTCTTGTCATTCATAATTTTTGTACATATCTGTGTATGTAATAAGTGTATATGAATATTGAGTGCACACAGATACATACATACATATGCACATGATATTCTGCAGGCTTGCTTACACAAAAACACTCACCAGACGATCAATATGAGGAAGGAAGAGTTTTATATCCGGCTCTGTTTGTTTGAAACTGAGAATCAAAGGAAAGTGAGTATCTCATTCATCATACTAAAACTGATGACCGCAAATCGAGGCCTGAAGTTTGATTTTACAGCCGGTCTGTGTGAAAGGAAATCTTCTCGAAATCTTCTCTATTGAACGTTAAACCACAAAGAAGAGATCAGTTTAATTGCCACTTTACAGAAGTGAAATAAAGTACCAGTGCTTCATGGATTTAAAACATGCTGTAGCCTATTGTAGAAAATTCATTGTGTTCTAATAATGCTGGAAAACTGAAATGTCATCTTACTGAATATACAGGTGCATTTCAATAAATTAGAATGTCGTGGAAAAGTTCATTTCAGTAATTCAACTCAAATTGTGAAACTCGTGTATTAAATAAATTCAATGCACACAGACTGAAGTAGTTTAAGTCTTTGGTTCTTTTAATTGTGATGATTTTGGCTCACATTTAACAAAAACCCACCAATTCACTATCTCAACAAATTAGAATATTTCATAAGACCAATAAAAAAAAACATTTTTAGTGAATTGTTGGCCTTCTGGAAAGTATGTTCATTTACTGTATATGTACTCAATACTTGGTAGGGGCTCCTTTTGCTTTAATTACTGCCTCAATTCGGCGTGGCATGGAGGTGATCAGTTTGTGGCACTGCTGAGGTGGTATGGAAGCCCAGGTTTCTTTGACAGTGGCCTTCAGCTCATCTGCATTTTTTGGTCTCTTGTTTCTCATTTTCCTCTTGACAATATCCCATAGATTCTCTATGGGGTTCAGGTCTGGTGAGTTTGCCTGGCCAGTCAAGCACACCAACACCATGGTCATTTAACCAACTTTTGGTGCTTTTGGCAGTGTGGGCAGGTGCCAAATCCTGCTGGAAAATGAAATCAGCATCTTAAAAAGCTGGTCAGCAGAAGGAAGCATGAAGTGCTCCAAAATTTCTTGGTAAACGGGTGCAGTGACTTTGGTTTTCAAAAAAACACAATGAACCAACACCAGCAGATGACATTGCACCCCAAATCATCACAGACTGTGGAAACTTAACACTGGATTCAAGCAACTTGGGCTATGAGCTTCTCACTCTTCCTCCAGACTCTAGGAGCTTGGTTTCCAAATGAAATACAAAACTTGCTCTCATCTGAAAAGAGGACTTTGGACCACTGGCAAACAGTCAGTTCTTCTTCTCCTTAGCCCAGGTAAGACGCCTCTGACATTGTCTGTGGTTCAGGAGTGGCTAACAAGAGGAATACGACAATTGTAGCCAAATTCCTTGACACATCTGTGTGTGGTGGCTCTTGATGCCTTGACCCCAGCCTTAGTCCATTCCTTGTGAAGTTCAAACAAATTCTTGAATCGATTTTGCTTGACAGTCCTCATAAGGCTGCGGACTCTGTGAACAGCCAGCTTCTTTGGCAATGAATGTTTGTGGCTTACCCTCCTTGTGAAGGGTGTCAATGATTGTCTTCTGGACAACTGTCAGATCAGCAGTCTTCCCCATGATTGTGTAGCCTAGTGAACCAAACTGAGAGACCATTTTGAAGGTCAGGAAACCTTTGCAGGTGTTTTTGAGTTGATTAGCTGATTGGCATGTCACCATATTCTAATTTGTTGAGATAGTGAATTGGTGGGTTTCTGTTAAATGTGAGGCAAAATCATCACAATTAAAAGAACAAAGGCTTAAACTACTTAAGTCTGTGTGCATTGAATTAATTTAATACATGAGTTTCACGATTTGAGTTGAATGACTGAAATAAATGAACTTTTCCACGACATTCTAATTTATTGAGATCCACCTGTATATATTCTGCCTGTGTTGAAAACGCATTCCTTTTCATGTTTTATTCAGCAAGTGGCATCCAGTTATCACCTAGGCCTACAAAGTAAATTTTCCTTTTTAAATATAATTTCGTGAAAAAGTCTTCTCTAAGTAATATCCATAAGCAACCATGTATGTTTTTAACCTTGAAATATCAGTTTTAAAATCATTCTGATGGTAAACACTTCTGATGAGGCGAATGGCTTCCGTTTCTTTCCCGCGCTTCCAAACGTCTTTTCTGGAAATATGTAAGTTTGTAGAGTGGGTACAAAATTCAGCTAAATACGGCAGCACAAATGCATGTGTACAGCTAACCCAGATGGTCTTATTGGGAAATACCAACCACTGCGGCTCAACCATTGAAGAAAGAGTAATGATCGATTTGGATCACATGTGCCTTGATAAGCAATCACATCACAGCCTTGACGTCGTTGAATTTCTGTGAGTTGCACTTCAGTTAATCGTTGTTTGCAGATAGCTACTCATAGAAATGAATGACAAGTGCTGTGAAATTGAATGCTACCTGTAGCAAAAATTGTCTGTTTAGTGTTACCATTTATAAAACAGCATTTTATCATAAACTCTAAAATAGATTAATTCAAAATGAATGTTTAATGGCAAAATGTTGAAGAGTGTCAGTTCATTAAATGCTGTTTTCCCATAAAAGCAGTTTATTCCATCGTAGTGAAGCCTGTCTTCAATTGACATCCATTCAAGAAATGGCTTCTGGTCTCCTTCCCTGTACTGCAGTGTTATGCTTTTGTTTGCTGACCTTGAAGACTTGTCTGTCTGTACAGCGATCCACTGTAATTACCAGAGTGATTTACAACAGTTAATTCCACTTACTTAACTGTAGGGGGCTCTAAAGTCGCAAAAAAAAAAAAAAAATACACAGAACTACATACAGTTGTTTTAATTCTTGGGCTGCGATTAAATGACTCAAGAAAGAGAAAAGAAACCTTGTGTGTGTATGTATATGAAAAGTATGTATGTAACTATGTTCTGTTGTGTAGATTACACATTTTTAGCAAATGTAGTAGGTATTGCATGTATAGAGAATTTGCATATTATGCACAGTATACAGTACATATATACAGTGCCTATTAAAAGTCTTCATACCCCTTCATTTTTTTTCACGTTATGTTGCAGCCTTATGTTAAACTGCTTTAGGTGCTGTTTTGCAAATTCCAAGTGTGTTTTCATGTGTCTTCACTGAGGATTGAGTCTTGCCACACCGGCATAAAGCCCAGATCGGTGGAGTGTTGCAGTGATGTTTGTCCTTCTGTAGGTTTCTCCTGTCTCCACATATGATCATGGAGCTCAACTAGAGTGACCATCAGCTTCTTGGTCTCCAGTCTAACCAAGACCCTTCTCCATCAATTGTTCAGTTTGGCCAGGAAGCCAGCTCTAGGAAGAGTCCTGGTCATTTCAAACTTCTTCCATTAAGGGTAACGGAGACTACATGCTTCTGTGAAACTTCAATGCAGCATAATTTTTTTCTGAACTCTTCCCCAGATGTGTGGTTTGATGCAGTCCTGTCTCTGAGCTCTACAGGCAGTTTGTTTGACCTCAGGGCTTGGTTTTTGCTCTGATATGCATTTTCAGCTGTTAGACCTTTTATTAAGATGTGTGTGCCTTTCCAAATCATACCCATTCAATTGAATTTACCACAGGTTAACTTCACTCGAAGTGCAGTAACATCTGCAAGCAATATGAATGCTCCTGAGCTAAATTTCAACTGTCCCAGATAAGGGGTATGATTACTTATGCAATTGAATCATTTAAGTTTTTTATTTTTAATAAATTTGCAACAATATTAAAAACCTGTTTTTGCTTTGCCATTATGGTGTAGATTGATGAGGGGAAAAAAGTAATTTAAAGCAGTTTAACATAAGGCAGCAACATTACAAAATGTGGAAAAAAAAAAAAAAAAAAAAAAAAAAAATGAAGAGGTATGAAGACTTTATAGGCACTGTATGGCTGCAAGAGCAGTCGTATGACTTTTTTTTTTTTTTTTAAATAGAATTCATTTCAAAACACAAAAAGTAATGGATACATCCTGAAGCGTTATACTTACCAAGAAATTCAGATGTACATCTTAAAAAGGAGGATTTTGTCCTTCATTTTGTATTTGATTGTAGGTCATTACCTTGAAAGGTGTTTTAATAATTTAAGGCAAGACACTATATGTTATACCATTGTTTTTTTCATGCACTGGTCAGTTTTGAGATTTTGGATTATTTGGCTTTTCATAATGTGTTGTTTCAGACCAGTGGACAGAAAACATCTCAAATACAATTTTAAGTGTTTATTTTATTGCATTTTATCTATTTGCCTGTAGATTCTCATCTTCATTAGCTCTTACTTTTGCCTATATACACCAAACTTGACAGTTTTATTCCTATCTGTATTCTGAAAAATTTTACAGAAGGGTTTATTTATGCATAATTTGCCTGATTTGATCATGGTGAAAATGACTTTTTTTTCCACCTGACATTTGACAGTATTTTCTGATTTATGGAGCGAATTAAAAAAAGAGAGCGAGAGAGAGAGAGAGAGAGAGAGAGAGAGAGAGAGAGAGAGAGAGAGAGAGAGAGAAAGCCTAAACCCCCACTGTAAAAAAAAAAATAAAATAAATAAATACAAAATATAATTCAAAATGATAAAAAGCAGCAAGAATTCTGAACTTGGCTTTAAAATTCTGCTCTGGAAAATTATGCATATTAGTGCATATTTGATTTCAGTAACCTTGTAATACAAAAAAAAAAAAAGGTTTACCCTGTTAACCTATGGTGTCTTGCCGTATATGTATGAATTCATTTCTATTGGATATGCATTCATTGGCCCAATCATATGAATAAATAAAGTATAAAGCACTAAATGTTGCTGAGCAATACAAATGTGTGATACCTGAGCTATGGCATTAAGGACGAGCTTAAGGAAATAAAAAGTGACTAGAGACGTTTGATGGTGCTAAAGCCTCCTGATTAGAAGCCAACATCAGTCGATGCATGACTCAGCAACACTAGCCGGTATTGGCTGCCACGCTGTGACCTATATCGGAGTAAAGGAGACTTGCAGACATCATGCTCTCAACAGCAGAGTTGCAGAATTAATTGCATTTTAATGAACACTGAGGCAACCTTCCAGGTATTTGAAATAAAAAGGAAATGTACAGTCAAAATGAGAAAGCAATTACAACGTGTCTCCCATTAGTGTCTGATTCTGAAGGTGTTTGCTTGAATTTATCTTCCCACAAAGAGGCCATAAACACAAACTGCATGTGACGTTCACCTTCTTTCTGTATTTAAGACATAAATTACAAATACGATCACCTCGATAAAAAATACTTATCATCCCCTCGTCGCTAGCGCGCTCCCTGCGTTTCTGTGGAGGACCCTGTTGAATTACATCCATTAGGAGAGAGTATTTTAACATGTACAGCCGTGGAAATGACACACAGCTCTTTACAAATGAAACAGCCATGGGCACCAAATGCACCAACTTCCCAATGTTAATTGTACTGCAGCTTCCCACGCATAGACCATCCAACTACATAATTATGCCATCAAAAAAAGGGGGGGAGGGGGGAATCCAGGGCATTAATGGAATGTCTTATTCGAAATGAAGAATAATGAAATATCACAAACAATGGAAACTGTATTTAAGAAATGCAGCAAATGGTTTTGGAAACAGATGCTAATGGTCATCTTTCAGAAGCGTAATTACTGGGTAGCATCAGGACGACTCGTTTTAAGGCGTGCACGCTGGAAATGTGCTGCTTAAACTCCAGGTATTGTGCTTTAAAAGCTTTAGTTTTTGTTTAATGCAAAAGTGCACAGCCTTTTAAATGGGTTGTGTTGTAAAAACTTTACCAAAGAACAACTTCAGGCCCTTTCTAAAGTCTCAGTATACTAGGGCTGGGCAAAACAATGAATAGTCAGTAATAATGATTTTTATGATGATAAAACAATTATCAACATTGTATAGTTAAATGTAGTGATGATTTTCAAGTTTCAAGATGTCAAGACTACTTTTTAACTATAATTTCAGAATCAAAAGCAATTATTTCCATGAATCAGGTCAAACTAACTTTTACAATAATTAAATTCAAAATATTTTTTTTCAAACATCATTCAAAGGCTCTGTCCCAAATAGCGCACTAATATACTACTAAGGGAACTTAAGATAGAATCCAAACTGTGCTATTTTATCCACAGTATATCATGTATACACCAATTCAGAGTACATGTATAAATAACAAAATGTATGTATTGAATGTTGCAAAAAGGAAGGAAAAAAAGTGCATTTCACAATCAAAACTGCTTTACAGAAAAGCATCCTAAAATGATCATAATTCAAGCTGTATTTGCAGCTGATTGAGAGAGTGAAATAATACAATTTCCTACCATTTGAGGGGGTTAATAGTTTTGTACAGATGTTAGATTAGATTTTATTGGCTGGCTCCTGAAAAATCCATTAGCATTTATAAATTTGTACATTCACACATGAAAATGAGTGTGCATTTCCAAACAAAATTAAAGACAATCATAAATGTTAAAAAAAAGAAAAAGATTTTGTTTTTACTGGCTGTCAATGCTGGAGGCCATTTATGAGTAACTAACTTTTTTTTTTTTTTTTTTTAAACAGAGGAACGTCACAAAAATACAACAGAAAAAAAAAACCTTAATGTTTGATATATTGTGCAGTGTATAGGTCTCTCTCAAATACATCTTTCCATTTACCATGTCATTTAATTTCAATGCAGAAAAGCAAAAGCATTGAGAGATTCATAGAGAGATTTGAACTAAAATTGTGATGCATCTGGAATGCAACAGAAAAGAAAAATAAAACACGACGTTTCAAAAGCATTTGAATGATCTTTTATTGTCCTTTGTCCCTATGCATACATGAAAATACATTTACGTCGAATGTAATTATGGCAATATTGTACATACACACACATTAACATGTATGTGGTGCATTTCAAAATGTTATACTAATAACGAATGTACATTAAGTACACAAATGTGCAAGTGTATCTAATGTACAAATATGGTATATGAAATGTACCTACATTTCATATAGAATTTTCATATAGAAAAATGCACACTTACACACTTCATAATAAGTGCACACACATCCACATGCACACTACAGTTCACAAAGGGGGAAAGCGATTTACTTCAATTGAAAAATGAAAGGAAAAATTTGCATGTAGAGACCTTGGAGAAGACCTATACAGTCCACAATATCCCAGATCGCGGCAGCATAACGAATCGTCGAGTTGGTGTGGTCAGTGTGCATCGTCTCTGCCTAATGTGTCTTTTCAGTATGTGCAGCTACTCCACTGCTCAGTGTACGGACAGACAGTCTTTCTGAGGTAGACTGCTCAAGTTAAAGAACAAGCCTTTTTCTTTTTTTTTTTTTTTGTTGTTCTTTTAAATTGTTTTTATACATTTTTCTTTTTTATTTTCTTTTATACAAATGTGTGACATTCAAAAAAGACAGAACATAGGTACTACATGTCAATATGTAGCAATGAGGTAGAAATGGTCATAAAGAATAATGGTTGAAAAACAAACACTGGTGACACTTGAAAGAAAAAAACCATCCACAACAGCGCTGAAGCAAATGAACACACAAACCGGAGAAGAACGGAACAAAATCAAGTGTATTCATATCTACACAGGAGATGTGCTTTATAAATTTGTACTTTTTGGATGTTCCCACATTTCCTTTTTCTTTGCAATCAATTAAAGGAATGTTCCGGTTCAATGCAAGCTAAGCTCTATCGACGGCATAATATTGATTACCGCTAAAAATCATTTGGACTAATCCCTCAGTTTAAAAAAAAAAAACGAAACAAATCAAAATTCATAGTTACAGTAACACTTAGAATGGAAGTAAACAGGTCAAGAGTGCTGGAGGGTTTAAAAGCATTTTTGTTAAAGCACTTACATGAATTATGCAGCACAAAGCTGTAAATTTGTTTAAATTGACCTTTCTGAAGAGGGAATACTTTTCTAGTGGATGAATATCATGATAATTCCTGCGAATTGTTGGCTTTACTGTACACTGTCATGACACTGAAGTTAAAAAATTGGATACAGCTTTAACATAGACAGTAAATTATATTAAATCAAACTAGTCTTAATCTAGTCTATGATATTGGTTATAATTTGCAAACAAAAATAACTGGCCCCGTGTTCTTGTAAATGTTACAGTGACTTTGGTTTGCATTAAAAGGAGTGTCGAGCCCAAAACTATTTTCTGTCCTAATTGATATTATGCTACTAATGCTGTCAAGAACATTCCTTTAACCAATTACAAAGAGCTTTCAAGAATAAAATGTAGTAATCTGTTTTGTCCGAGGGCATTTAGGCTACAAACATTAGCGTAGAGCACCAGCCCTAAAATCAACACCAGCGGTAGGACTGAAAGGTCATTTTTCTTTTCAGGGTCAATGTGGGTTTTGTTCATCAGTGCTATTTGGCTTTGAAATCCAGAGTATGATTATTTTCAACAAAACTGAGAGCTAAACTTTGTGGATATCACAGGTTTAATCTATGTGAAGACCCATATAAATTTCCCTAAATGTGTAGATGAATTCAAATCTTCAGAGATATGGAACAGTTTTTGATCTTAAATAGTTTTGTTCGCTTTGGTTTTGAGGGAGGACAATTAAGTGTGATAGGCTTGAACACAAAACGTTAAAAGTGCATTTGACAAATTGCACAATAGTAACTTTTCTTCAAAACAACACAAAACAAAAACCAGAAAGCAGAATGAAAATACCACTTAAGAAAAAAAAAAAAGGTTTCCACTTTAGACGACAAAACAAGGCTAGAAATCGTAGTCCTTTGGGTGTACATATCACTTTATGAACATTGTGAAGAAAGTGGTGTCTCACAGCTACTGAAAAGACTATCTGGATGTCTGTCAAAAAAGCAGATATTTCTTCAAGGATATGTCATATATATACACATGTATTGGAGGTCTGGTGCCTCCAACTGCTAAATAAGCACCTTAAAATGGTGTCAAATTACACTGCAGTGGACAAAAAAGAAAGTTAGTTGAAAACAGTGCATCCTTTCCAACATTTGAGACACATGATATAAAGGCAGAAAAAAAAGAGAGAGACTGATTGAGGCAACACATCGCTTCAACTCTCTAGTGCTAGACAAAAAAAGCTGACACAAACGATCAGAGAAAGTAAACATATCAAGAAACAAACAAAAAAATACATTCAAACAAGTTTCCTCTTACAGTTACCAACATCCTGTGCTACCTTGGGCTAGAAACATACTGTATGCAAGTACACAAATGCAAAAGCTTAGTTAAAGCATTGCAACAGCCTGTTGCACGAAGTGAGATACCTCCATACTCAAGGGGGCGATAGAGTTTCCTTCAAATGTCTGCACCAGGAAACTGGGTGTACAAACATAAAAATATAAAGCGTTTGACTAACTTGCTCAGCAAGATTCTATAAATAAACTGTTGTGCTGCCATTTTAGTAGCTGTATTGATGCTGCATCCCATTCGCCGCCTTATACTAAGCCCTAAAAGTATGTTCTCTTTGGTACATACAATTTCATCATAATTGCATCTTTAACAGACCGATCTGTTGCTTGGTTATGTGTATCCCATCACCATTTAAACTACCCTGTCAATCATCTTGTCACAGATATCATCCTCCACATTGCATTTAATTTAGTTTTCTACCACATTGGAGAGAAATTAAGTAGCACATTGATCTACCAGTCTGTTTGCATAAAGATGCATTTAAAAGTTAATGATCAAACGTATCTTTAAAAAAGTTCACAATGTTATATAATAATGTGGATAACATTAAAAAAAAAAAAAAATATATATATATATATATATATATATATATATATAATATATATATATATATATATATATATATATATATTATCAGATTAGATACCGATTAATAAATCACAAACTTTCTCTACTTAACCGTCGGTCTCGCATGTCCACCATGTTTGGAGTTTTAAACACTTTTTATTTGATTTTGTAGTTCTAATTGATGGGTTGGGTTGTGGGCAATATTAGCCGTTAAAGCATGCATGGAACCACACGAGTACCTTTGGAACACTCATTTCAACAAAGGCCTACAAACATTTGGGACAGTAATTATAATTTTGAACACTATTTAGGACAAACAGTAAGCAAATTGGGATGCACCATAAATGTAGAAAAAGTTTATAGTAATGATACTTTAGTGTTACTTGCATTACGTTATGAATTGTAGTTTGACGCATTTTGGAAAGCAACAACGCTAGTAATCTTTTAACCTGCATTACTATACGCAGTTGCATACTTGCGTAGAGTATGTTTCTGGCTTTAGGCAACATGGCCCCAGTAAGTTGCCCCACAGAGACCCCCATCAATAATATGTGTGTGTGTTTACACAAAGGGGTGTTTAGAGTCATCTGGGCTTTGAATTGCACAGGTAGTGTGAGACAAAAATTTGTTGTTTCTTTTTTTTTTTTTTTTTTGGAAAAAAGGCAGCTTGTTCTTTATGGAGGCTTCAGAGCAGAGCAAACCTAAAGAGGTTGAAGACACCAAGCTCTCATCTTTCTGTTCTAGTTGCAGAGAAAATAGTGCTAAACTGAGGTAGAACAGAATGCAGGGTACATGTGATCCTTCAGATATCTTTACACCAACACCACACAGCAGCAGGACAGAGTCCGAAACAAAAATGAAACATACGTAACTGTTACGAAGAATGTGAAAATATTTCCACTTCAAGAATCTGGTAGCCTCTTTGTAAAGTTTTGGTTCACCCCAACTCTATTCTGCAGAGACGAGACAAACACACAAATGTCTACTGTATACTCTGGCATGGATGTGGTTTCGGACGAACCTTATCTACACAACAGAATGCCCATCTCTGAGCGTTCGTTGTAGAGTCTGAACTGTGCTATGCAGGGAGGAACAGCTGCTGTAGTCAATACTGGCACACAATTCTGCTTCCAAAACTTAAAGCAATGTCCACAATGGAATTTAAACGTGATTTAGTAAGAACAATAAGAACATAACGGAAGAAAAATAAACTCCCCAAATTTTTCTTTCAAACAACCCAGAAATGTTCTGGTTACATTCATAGTCATATCCTTTTCATTTTTTTTTTAATTGGTTGAGGTAAACCTAGAATTTTAGAAGAAGCAAATTAGAAACCAAACCCAATGTAGTCAGCAGTATGGTAGTGCTATCGCATAATCTTTTTTGAGGTACTGTACAAATCACAATCACTTTCCTGAGTTTTTGAAGAAAATCAAACAAATGAATTTCATAACTTAGGATCCAGATTCAAAGTACAACATGGACCTTCTCCTGCCCTTCCTGGGGTCTACAGGTCAGACTTGACTGAGGAATACTGTTGTTCTTTTGAGAGAAGTGTCGAAAACAAGGAAAGGAACGAAAAGCAGAACATGTCTGATTTAGTTTCATGTTAAAGCTCTCTATATTAGCACATGCCACCAATGTAGATGGTGAGGCAAACAAATCCAAATCCAAATCAATAAAGCACCACTTCAGGCACTTCATAGCAACAAAATCTCAAAAACAGCAGAATGATATTTACACACAAAGAAGTTTGTCCTCACTTACAGAGTTCCTCGGTAAGCGGAGCTCTGCATCTGCAGTACTGAGCCCAGAAAACAGTATTTCTCTGTCTGGATTATGTGCAAAGGGCCAGACCTTGACTTAAGTACAGCCATGCATCATTCAACTGGATCTGACCGTCCATCAGGTTCTTTTTTAGGGGTCATCTACATTTGTAATAACCACACTGTTTAACTGCATGTGTCACCCAAAGAATTCTGAATTGTATCCCCTCTAAGAGTAGAGGAGGTCACCCCACAGATTTCATTACGCCCTTGCTCTTTACTGACTACAACCAAACATCTTATTCCATTCAGTGTATGTATCAAGTTCTTTCTGTGATATGCTGGGTTGGATTTTGCAAAACACATTCTCAAAGTCTTGGTATGACACCGGTCTCATCTGACCTGGCATCATTGCGGAAAGGTCTGCGCCGGACATGCCATGGAGAGGACCAACCATGGCCTCCTGGCAAAGTCGGACCACATCCAACCCGGAGAAGCCGTCTGTCCGCTGAACAAGCAGCGCAACCTCTTTGTCGCTGAGGCAGTAGTTGTGCTGTGAGAGCAGCTGGCTGATTATCTGGTGTCGTGCGGTGGCATCCGGTAAGGGGACGAGCAACCGCTTAACAAAGTACCTTCGTAGAGACTCATCAATCTCTTCGGGTTTGCTGGTGGAACATACTACTAGAACATGTTCCTCTGGAGAACTTAGAACTCCATCGAGCTGGAGGAGGAGTTCACTCTTGATTCGGTTCACAGGACTTTCTTTGCTCAACTGGGCAGACAACAGCAGATCTACATCGCTGATGAAAACCACTGAAGGCTGCCGGCAGCGAGCGACAAGGAACGAGGCTTGGACGATCTTCTCGCCCTCTCCAAGCCATTTTGTGACCAGTGCAGAGCCACTAAGAAGGAGGAAAGCTGCGCCAAGCTGACTGGCCATACACCGGCCGAGCAGAGTCCGGCCCGTGCCCTGAGGTCCAAAGAGAAGGATGCTGCGAGGTAATGTGGCCATACCGCTGAACATGTCTGGCCTCAGAATAGGCCACAGGACCTCATCTTTGATGGTGGCTTTTGCCATCTCCAGTCCAGCAATGTCACTCCAGTCCACAGGGGGTGTCTGCTGCAGAATCTCAGTGGTGACCATCTCTACCAAACTAGCATCGCTGTTTTTTAACTGCTCCTCAGCAGGGTGGCTGGATGAAGTGGCCGTGCCAATGGAATGTGGGTGATGCTGTCTGTTGTCGTCACCATGCTCACTCAAAACGGGGGAACCGAACTTTCCAAATGACTCGCCTGGCCGGAGGGATCCCAAGGAACCTTTGGAGGATCCGTAAGGAGGAGGAGTTAGTGCCCTGCCAGACTGGCTGCCGAATTTCCGCTGCTGATCCGGTGGCATTGACTGCTTTGTGGGCTTAAACGCCAGAGATGATGTGTCAGCGTTCCTGTCAAATCCATTCCCCCTGGTTGAGTCAACAAGACTGTTGTCTGGCATTCTGTACATGGGGCTTTGAGCAGAACGCTGCTGGCTGTAGTTGAAATTTCCATAACTGGAGTCCATATCTCCCTGGCCCGTCATGTAAAACGCTTTCCTTTTCAGTGTGTTGGCCGAGCTGCCGTTCAAAGGTGTTGGTGCAATTGGCGCATGGTTGTGGGACTGGTAGGAGTAACCGGAAAGGGTGGAAGGGGGTAGAGGAGTGGGGGCAGCAATGCCTGAGGGCAAGTAAGCTGAGGGAGGGGGTGCTCCTCCTGGGCTGTAGCCTGGGGGAACAGCAGTCTGTGGGGGATAACCTGCTGGAGGGTAATTGTAACTGGAGAGATTGGGGGAACTTGCATTGTAGCTGGGCACTAGGGTTGGAGGTGGCGGAGGTGGAGGCTGAAGGAGCCCAGCACTGTGCAAAGGTGAGGGATGTGGGGACGGGAGAGCTGGTGTGCTTTGCCCGCCGCTGTAAGTGGAATGCAAGTACGAACCATTGTAACTGCTAGCGAATTCCTGAGAGGGGATCCCCGAGTGCAGTGCAGTAGACGCATGATTCCCGCAGTTACTGCTGGAGTAGCTGGGCTCGCTCAAGCTACTCGGCACCCCCGTGGAGCTGCCGACACTTGCTGTAATATCTGGAGGAGGCAGGGCGGGCGTCATGCCAGTCTTACTTACAGAAACCACATCTGCAGCACAGCTCATTGGGTAGATCCCCTCCTGCCATGCTTCACTCTCCGACTTGCGTCCATTCAAGAGTCCTGGGGCACTCTCGGAGTAAGAGCACAGGAGCGCCCGCTCGCTGGGACCCTCCAGGATACCGGAATACTTCTCTGCATACTTCTTCAGAAGGTTGGAGGCCGTCAGTGCTGATATATCGTCATTGGCCCAGGCATACTGGTAGGTCCGCTGCAGGTGTCCACGGTATGCCTCTGCTTTATGTGCGGGGGAACGTGTGGTGGATGAGATGTCAAAATGTTGCTCGGCCCACTGCGCATGCTCTGGGGTCCACTGCATCTTTAAGCCTAAACAATCAACAAACAAAAACAAGCAAGTGTGAGAAACTTGCACTCATGAATAGAAGCTGCTAGATCTGCCTTGCTGATTCATCTGAAATGGCTGAAATTCAGTTGATAACTGTAACAGTAGTGGTCATGTGGCCACCCATTGATAGGTACTACGATTTTTAGTGAATTTTGAGTCAAATATATGTTTTGCACAGTTATGGCTTGCAAATGTTAATTACATAATGTTTAAAAACATTTTCATGCATATATTCTGTTTTCAAATTTTTTTTTTTAGAGAACTGTAAATATTGCGAAAAATAAGTGTTATACAGAAATTAGGTCTGGCCATTAAAAACACATTGGTCGAACACTGGGCTTTTCAGGGTTTTCTTTTTTGATACGTCAGAATCAATGATCCAATAAGCAACTGCTATTGAAAAGAAACAAAATACACAAAAACGGCAACAACAAGAGTAAATTATTATTTCCATTTTCCCCCATCCATCTCTCCGAGAGTCCTGGCTTCATATCGCAGACACTGCTGACAGTTGGTATCGCAGGAACAGTGCAGATTTGGGCCTCCAACACCTGGTTAGCACAGTATAATGCACCCTGCACACAGCCGAGTGACACAGACATCGCAGGTCACTCTATAATCCAACTCTCATCTAAAGCAGTCCCAGACAGTTTCAAATCTGCTTGGAGGAGTGCAGCAAAGCAATCTCCCTGGCAGCGCTCTACTGCTTTCATCACACAAACTCACAGCACGGCATGAATTACAACAGCTTTCTGTCTGCCGCCCGCCCGCCTCCCGGAGCACAGGGAACTGGAAAGGGGGAAAAAACATGCCTGCCTCCCTCTCGTTCGCTGTAATGCTCCCCTTTCTCTCTCCTTCTTTTACTCTGATGCTCTGGGTTCTGCCTCTCTCTTTCTCGCTGTCTTTTCTCTCCGCAGCCTCTGTCTTTTATTGGCTCCGGGGCTCAAAAGCCACCATCAAGTTTAATCCCAAACTCCATCTGCAAACACAAGCAGTTACATACGCTGTCATCTTAGACACAGCATGGGATTATCAAAGAGACATTTACTCAAGAGCCGACGGGATGACGGGGGTGGTCGCGTGCACACTCTCGCCGTCTGTAGATAGACTTCTGATGACAACAGCGTTCGGCCGCAGTGTCCAGCAGGCGTGTTATTGTGCACACACCTCCTGCTTATCTGAGCTTACTGGGCCTAAGCACTCACAAACACTATTCACGGCACAAAGAAGAAAGAAGATGTCACAGAAAACGACGCTGTTTACGAGCTTTTAGCCATGTGCCCACGTACTTTGATCTCTATAGCCTGTCAAATTACCTAAAGACTGTGCCTTTTCCTATACTCAATGGCAACTGGCTATTTAAAGCTTACCATACCTCTCAAAACATGATATAAACAGATGACCACTCCTTGTAGCATGTGCATCATAAATAAAATAAATCTGTTATCTGTTGGAATAAACAATAGAACAATTAATCCCAAATTTGATAGCTACTGTAATGCTAATGGTAATAATAATAATAATAATAATAATAATAATAATAATATATACACACACACACACACACACACACACACAATGCATGAAGCTAAATATAGTACAAATCTAGTTAAAAACAACCAGGTTTTCCACCAATATAACAATATAGAGTTAAAACAACAATGCAATATTTACATGCATATATTTTTAATAAAACATTTTAATACACAAAAAATGCAGCACCTGTGAACATTGAGCAATGAAACAAAATCATTTTAATTCATGGAAACGGAGACTTTGAACAGGTTTATGGAAATGAATCGAGCTTACCAACTCGAATGCTGCTTTCACTACTGAAGCTAAAATCTTTTTAAGGAGACATAAAGGATCGTGAAACTACTCTAATTACATAGTCTTTCAGTCACTT
Source organism: Spinibarbus caldwelli (assembly GCA_039654775.1). NCBI lineage: Eukaryota > Metazoa > Chordata > Actinopteri > Cypriniformes > Cyprinidae > Spinibarbus > Spinibarbus caldwelli. The sequence continues at coordinate 4,212,577 of CM077232.1, forward strand.
AATGAGCAAATTAAGAGTTCACTGAAGTCACTGCATTTTGCATCGCCAGCAAAATCATCACAAATATAACCTAAATATTTAATATATCACCTAGCCCTAGTTGTATTTGCAGAGTCTGGGATGTCTACTCACCATGTCTCTATAAATAAATCCCCTTTGATACCCCATCAGTGTATTGTGTGTATATCAGAGCACTTTCTCTAAAATAGAAGATGGGCATGTGGTTTTCCCTCGCCTGAATCCCCCAGCAGCCTGGCCAGACACCACACACACACACACACACACACAGACAGAGAGAGAGCTAATTAGCAGGATGATGCTGAGCTAATTGTGTTAATTTACAAGGTTTTAGTCAAAGGGATCACTGCTTTGGCTGGCAAGGCTGTCAGGCCCACGAGTTAATGACTAAGAAAGGCTGAAGACAAAGAAAGCTGGCAAGAACATGGCAGACATGCCAGCAAGCCCATTAATAAAGCCCAGGGATAAAACCAGCGCCGCAAATCTAGACAGATGTCAATTCTAGCACGATTATCAACTGATAAGCAATGTAACGCCTATGTAAGACTTGCTAGCAATAAATACCTTTCATTATCAGAGTCCAGACTTTCCCTTATTCAATTTCCAAAAGCAGGTCTCTAGTCTGAGCATTTGTAAGTGCAAAATTGCTGCATGCAAATGTGAAAAATAAAATTATTTGGTGCAATTATGCCGATGCAAGTGACATAATATCTACATAAAAAATAATTTTTGTGCAGACAAATTAGATTTTACACAATGTGGTTTGCTGCTTTTTGTTGCCTTGCATTAAGGAAAACAAAGAAAAGAAACAAAGTGCACAAGAATTTTGACTGTGCATGTATAAAATATACCTGCAAACAAGAAATTTGATATCAGATTTTAGTATTTTTAATACAAATGTATGCTTGTAAATATTGATTTTTGTCCTTCAATAACCTATTAAACACCGAATGTATATTTGCTATCATCTGAGGACGAGATTTTAATTTTTTTTTACCGTGTAAAAAGCATGCGGCTGCAGTGCCGGCGAATATTACCTTGGGAATTCAGCGGCTCGACTATCTCCCTGCCTCTGTACATCCACTTGTTAATGCATTTATTACTCTTCTTTCATGTTCCACTTTGGAATATATATATATTTATATATGGCTCCTCTCATAGGCAGGTCTTTGTGAGAAATGTGGGTGTTAACTTGCTCTACAACAAAGTAAGACATTTCAAGAGGTTGAAATCCTCCGCTGCGCACACAGAGAGATTTCAAACAATGCTCTCTCTCGCGGTTTGATGGGTTTTATGAAACGCACTACACTCGAACAATAGAACAAATTCACTTCCCGTCACTATTACTGAGCCATTACAAAAATAAAACCTTTCTCAACAAGATTAAAGCAGTTGGAAATGAGACATCAAGGATTTATTTTACGGGGGAATAGCGAGCCGCTCTGGACACTTTGAATTCGAGCACTCACCTCATGTATGTGCCAGTATTTGTAAATTGCTTCTTTTCTATTTTTATTCAATATGCTTACTTTGACCCTTCAGACAGTGTCGTCCCTATAGCTCGTTTAAACATGAATTGGTAGCCATTTGAGAAAGATTTGAGGATTATAATTGAACGATGGAGGAGGAAAACGAGACGCAGAGAGAGAGAGAGAAGCAGAAGATGAATCATGTGTAGTCTTGAGTTTCTACTCCTCTAAATCATCAGCTTCATTCCAGTCCACGCTGAGCTTAAGTTTCAGTTAACACTGACACAAACATAAATAACACAAAAAGCACATCCTTATCGCTACTACAGGTATAAAAGTGTCACTCGGGCCTCTCTAATCTGTCATCGGTGAGCTCGCTAACTTCTTAGGGAACATGCCGACTAACACTCTGATCAACAGTGTGCTTCCTGTGACCATACTATAGTTTACAATCATGTCACAGTTCATAAAGTCTTAGTGATCAACCGATATATTGGCTAGACATAATTCAAAGAAAGGCAACACTTTAGTTCAAAATGAGTGAATGCATTAACTAAGAATGAGCAATTTGTTACAGTATTTATTAATGTTTGTTTATTAAAAACAAAAAAAAACAAACAAAAAAAAACATGTTAGCTCAGGTCCATTAAATAATATTAACAGACACGCTTGATTTAAATAATGTATTAGTAATGTTAAAATGAACATTAAGGTAATAAATACTTTGAAAGTATTTTTCATTGTTAATTCATGTTAACTAACGTAGTTAACTAATGCTAACTAATGGAACCATATTATAAAGTGCTACCAAAACACCCAATTAAATGTAAATAAAATACAAATATTTAAATAAGGTCTCATTTGTTAACATACAGTAACTACATTAGATATTGAACTTTATATTGTATATATTAAACAATGCTATTTTCAACAGTTAAAACAAATACATTTTTAAAGTTTGTCTGTATGCAACCGTGTTTGAGTATTATTTATATACTATTATAGTTTTTATTAATATTTTTATTAGTGTTTGTTCTTAGTAATTTACTAAGTTTAATTAGTTTTTATTTCAGTTTTAGTTTCTATTTGTTTCCTGTTTGTAATTCTGGTGCTTCAACAAACTTATTTGAGGTAGTTGCTAAGGCAACATTTCTTTTAATTTAAGTTTTTCCATTTACTATTTTGTTTTATTTAAACATTTCAATTAACAAAAATGATTTTCAAAGTTTTATGTAACAATAACATTGGTAAGCATTATGCACTGTGAATTCACATGAACAAACAGTCGACAAATAACACATTAACTAAAGTTAAGAAATAAATATGTACATAGACCATTTTTATTTTTGTATTCAATAAATTTGATAACACTTTACAATAAGGTCTCATTATATAGAGTAAAAAATGTGCTTAAAAATTGTACTAGAGTTGTCTATGTAGGGCGCTCCAAATCTTTGACTTATGAGGTTCCAGTTAGTTAGGATGCCGTCTTAGAAGGCAGCATGGCAGCTCACTAGGTTTAGGAACAGAGCAAACGTCAGCCCTAAGCAGCAGTAATTCTTCTCTATGTAATCTGAATAGTCATATAATCACTTGTATTCGTATTAAAGTGATGGTTGGAGCCAGCCTGAGGCCCCAAAGCTCAATTTCCACTGATTGACTTCTCACAAAACCCCCTTTTGTTTAATTCACCACTGTCTGCTGGTCTACTTTACGGCTGGAAAATCTTAGATTACGCTGACCATTGTCACTCATTTGGGTGAGATGCCAAACAAAAGCCGGCAAGACTGATTGATCGCATGCAGGACTTCATTAGATGAGATATTCTGAAGGTGCATTGAATATTTTGCACATGATCTGGTGCTGGTGGGTTCCGAGTCTTTTCTGAAAGTCACAGATAGCAAAGAAAAACCATGTTAAATGCACATAAAATGCAAAATGCACAGTTATGGGAAGTAAAATAAATCAATTGTTGTGGAGAAAGTGTGGAGAAGCGCTTCTCACATCATTTGTTGACGCCAACAGACCATATCTAACTTTTGAGGAAATTATTAGTTACCTAAAACTGAAAACTTAAACTGAAACTATATTTAAAAAATTACTTGAAACAAATGTTAAATGAATAAACAAAAAAAACCTAAAAAAAAAACTAAAAAGGAAATAATATCTATATACAATATGCAAACCTAGTAAAAATTACAAAACATTGCAAAATTACATAAATTAACTAAATTTTATACAAAAATAATTAAAATAAATTAAAATGAAAATGGAAAATATAAAAATAAAAACTGATTCAAAATATGAATAAAAATTGTAACAGTATCTTACTGATAATAAAACACTGGCACTGGGTAGAAGTATGTCAAACATAGACATCCTCAAAATGATTAACAAAACTACACCACGTAAAAGAAAATATGACCCAAAATACAATAAAAAAGGTTCACTTGAAGCAAAATGAAATAAGGTTTGTGTTGATAATATGTGGAGTGCAATGAATTATTGGCCATTCAGAAACATATAATGGCCATTAAATTCAAAACCAGAAACCACAATAGACTTTCAATTAACTTTTATTCTACTCAGTCTATGTTAAGTATTAGATTTTGTTCATGTTTGATTTGCAATAAATTTTGGTTTCATTTTTTATGTTAAAAACACTGACTTTCTGGCTCCCAAAGCAGAAACCGGTCATTTACAATTACTCCAGTAACACAACCACACAACGACAAAAATGAGCTGAACTTCAGAAATATTCAACTTTGTCTTCTGAACATCCAACCATTAGTTGATCTGAATGATTAAAGATAAGCCATACTTCCTCACCTATTACAAGCTGAAACCTGACAGTAATTACTGATCATCTGTGCTCGTCTAATGGCTCTGTTAGTTCTGCCACTGATCAGCACACTGAGTTTGGACGGTGGGGGGAGCGGGAGCGAGCGGCGATACACTGCAGTGTGTAATTTCAGACACTGTGATCATGGCCAATGAGACAGAGAAGCTGACCTTTTTCGGATCTATTAATCTGGCTAGCCTCGGCCGATTTTAAGCAAACAGCGGCGAGCTTGCGCTCTGTCTGTCCAATTTCCCAGTGTGTAAATTGGACAGCCGCTCGCACCATTCTCAATTCATTACTGTGCTGCTGAAAGGAAGCTATGAGGTGGCAGAGAGGTGTGTGTCCGGGTGTGTGTGTGTGTGTTGACTAGAGATGTGCAGTTTGGTCATTCTGACTGCTCAAATACTCACAGATAAATCAGACGAGTCCCTCAGTTCCATCTGAGCTGTATTTAAATTGTTAATTCATACATACCCATCAGACTGACAGCTTCTGCTGTTGTATCACATCTTTTAGCATTTCAATTGTTTCTGTCTGGTTTTCCTGTTGAAAATATCTAAAAATCTATAAAACAACAAAATCAGTTGAGAAGGTAAATTGCACAGGATATTATTTGAATAAATATATCTTGAATCGTTTTATTTCTCTTACAACAATGGCAAATAGATTTATAGTACAACTGACAAGAAAAAAACAACTGGACAATGGGCTAATAAAAATAAAATTGTATAAAATGGTTTTAAGTCAGTTATTTCTATATTTTGCGGTAGTGTGACAGTAGGAAATATCAGTTTATATTTCCAAACATTCATTTTGCCATTAACTGTAATAATCCAGTGAGATTTTTGTCTGACACCAGCCAGTGCTCCACACAGAGATCTGATCTGATCATCATCCAGTCCGTCTGGAGCGACATGAAGAAACAGAACAAACTGAGACAGACTAAATCCAGAAGAACTGTGGAGAACAACGTCTCCAAGATGCTTCAAGAAACCTACCAGCACAGTTACCTTGAAAACTATGCGCAAGTGCACCGAGGGCAAAAGCTGCTTCAAACGCAAAGGATGGTCACACCAAATGTTGATTTAATTTAGTTTATAGAAGTTAATTGATAAAGAAAATCTATTTATGACATTATTTATAACAGCATCCTCATTTTACAGCATTTTTACACAAGTGCCTAAAACTTTTAAAAGTAGTGTAGCTTTGCAGGTTTGCACTTTTTTTACACACACAAATAGACAATGGGATAATGATCATTTTGAAAGGCATTACATTTTAGAAGCAAATAAATCTTGTTTTAAAGTTTAGATATTTTGACTGGAAATGACAAAAATGCAGAGAATTAAAATGACAATTATTAAAAATTTGTTAATTACAAATATTGTTATCAAATTTTTAATAGATATGCATCAGATTGCACGATCTTATTGCTGCTGTTTCAGGATCTCGCACCATATGAATGGAGATAAGATGCTGAGTTAAGTTAAAAATACTGTTCATTCATCCTGAATTAAATACTGTTAATTCATTGCTGTCCCAGTTTTAAGCAATCAGACTGCAAGGTACCGCCCAAAATGTCACTAAAACCAACCACATTTTTCACAAAAGGTTTGAAAATAAACCAATAATGAATAAATAAACTGCTACAAAGTCACTAAAATATACTCCAACACTTTGCTAGCATTGACATGCAATCGTTTCTAGCAGAATTCGGTGGCATAAAAGGCCTGTCTTCGCCGGTTCTCACTCTGGCGTTCGGTGCGGGTGGATGGACACGGTTGCCCTAGGAGGAAGCTGTCATAATTGAAACGTGGCCTAATCAGACTCATTACCATTTTGGGCAATTTGCACCACCAAAGATGCTTATTAGGTAACTGTGTTTAATAAAGCGCTCTTTAGAAAGCTAACAGTAATGAGCTCTTTAAAGTCAGCTCGGAGTGTGATTATGCCAGTGGAAGTGTTTAGCCTGCCGCGCACAGACTGCTACATTTAGTCTTGTGCAATGTCATAATTAAGCCATGCAACCTGCTTTCACTGCCTCACAATGGACACGGCTGCAGCCTGTAAAACCCGGGAAAATATTTATAATTACTGATCATTACAGCCCAGGGATTTTTATCTGTGGATGTAAACACAATTATGAGAGCCTCTTGCTTTCATGTGCCTCAAACAGAGGACTCCATATGACAAGCATGCAAATAGTGTGGACACACATTAATTACATTTATAAATAAAAACAAGCTCGTGTTTTTGTTTCAGCGCTCTACTGATCTCTCTCACACGCACGCCTTTTCCCTTTCTCCTCTTTTGGAGCGAGTCTGGGATGTGCTTCTAATTCAATCGCTACTAGAAATCATTATGGCAATTCATCTTACATATCAACTTAAAAGGTAATTTGAAAATCCATGTCGTCCTCGTTCAAATGCTGCCAGAGACCAGAGGTCACCGTTTAGCCCCTAATTTACTCAAGAAATTTAGTCAAGGCCCTCTAACTGCCGTGGAGCGCACGATTTTCCTGACCGCGGTGGAGGAGGAGTGAGTTTTTTTTTTTTTTTTTTATGGTTGCATTTCCAGTTGGGCTGGACGACATGAGTATTTATGATATTAGTAAAGATTCTGACAAAACAAAATTAAGCAACATTGTTAGTTACTTTCATGAATCAAACTGTCCAAAGACAGACAGAATGATAGATAGAATGATAGAACAATATAACAGTTGATAGAATGATAGTTAAAATGATAGACAGAAGAATAGATAGAACGCTAGAATGATAGATAGAACGATATAGAGAAATAGGGAGAACGAACGATAGATAGATAGATAGATAGATAGATAGATAGATAGATAGATAGATAGATAGATAGATAGATAGATAGAACGATAGATAAAATGATAGATAGATAGATAGATAGATAGATAGATAGATAGATAGATAGATAGATAGATAGTAGAGCAGCACAATTAATCAGAATTGAATCAATCATGATAAAATAGTTTGATTTAGTGTGATTATGAAATGGTGAAAGCTGTTATGCACAGCTTGTCAGTGAGGTACGGCTCTGTGATCAGTAGTAAATGCTTGAGTAAATAATTGAGCCGCTTATAACGTGCATTTGAAAAAGCAACATGCGTCAAACACCTGTCCAAACATGAGAAGCATTTATGAACCTCTTGTCCAAAAGACATTTAATCACATGCTTTTACTCCAAACTCACTTTATAACATCAATAGAGTGTTTGAAATAAAATCCTTGTTTGTTTGTTTGCTTGCTTGTGTTTAACACCATGCCAGCTTCTGTGGCTATTTTCATGTGTTGAATGAAGTTCAAAAAAAGTAGAAAAAGTAGCCCAATTCGATGGAAAAACTGTGGATTTGGCAACACTTGCGCAGCGCTCTTGTCATACGGAAGTAAACGCAGGACATAAAGTAAGCGATTATGTGTTTATTTATCGTGTGATCGAAATTATGCACAGGCAATATCAATAATAAAGACAAGGATGTGACAAAAGAGTTTTGATACAAGGCCTCATATTTTGCTTGTATATAGAGTTGTCACTGTAATACTTATGAGTGCTGACACATCACTGTACTTCCACTGACTACCTTTCACAACTGACTTGATAACTTTAGGTATGTAAAATCTTTCAAGTGACTTCCATGAGTGCAGAATTATGACAAATGCCGATCTATAGTGACGTAAACGTCACATGAATTCTGATATGACTGTTCACACTGCAAAACATCTGACCTGCATCAGATTTAGTACCACATAATGGAAGTGGAACAAATCGGAATTGAAAAGATCAGATTCCATGTGCTTTGTGTTGTTCACACTGTCATGACAAAAACAGATCTGATTCACATATGAGCAAAAAAAAATACATAAAATAAATTTCCAATTTGGCCCACATTTGCCTGCAGTGTGAACATAGCCTTAGTTTCCATGCAGTCTTTGTTAATTAGTTAATGAGGACCATCATCACCTGCACCACACTACCTTCTGGGTGCTATAATTTAATCAAGCCGTCTAAACACAATTAATCAATTAATTACTCTTAAATGCATGTCAGACACTGAAGTCCATCATTTAGTGATTTGGTTAATTGGTGGGAGTGAGAGCAGAGACATGACAGGGAAATGAGTGGAGCAATGACAAACAGCCACGTCTGAGGCTATGATAAGCAGACAATGATTAAAAATAAATAAATACAATTCTACAAGCACGTGTGCAAAGTTCTTGGAAATGCTATTTTTGAATTCATGTCGATTCCAAACAGAAAAAGCATTTATACCAAAATGTCAGTTGGTGTATCCATCAAGTAGAAAGTGATACAAATATTTTCCTTAGACCTTCAATACACAAATATTGTCAAAAATATTTTTCAAGGTAATGTTATTTTTTTTTTAACAAATATCCCCAAGTTATTTATACAAAAAACAGCTTCCTGAATTTCGGTTAAATCATAAAATAAAATAAATAACAAATATTTCCTTTATTACAATTTACAGACATACAGACAAACAAATATCCCTAAATTTTGAGTTATTTGCTTTGAAAACATGAAATTTACCTTGCCTTGTCACAAAAGTATGTTGAATGAATGACACAATGAATGAATTAGTGCTGGGCAAAGATTAATCACGATTAATCACATCCAAAATAAAAGTTTGTGTGTGTATATAATATATGTGTGTACTGTGTATATTTATTATGTATATATAAAGACACACACATACAGTATATATTTAGAAAATATTTACATGTATATATTATATATAAATATATTTAATATGTAAACAAAATTTTTCTTACATATATACATGCATGTGTATTTATATATACACATAATAAATATACACAGTACACACACATATATTATGTACACAAAAACTTTTATTTTGGAATGTGATTAATCGCGATTAATCATTGCCCAGTATTAGAATAAAAAAAATACATACATACATACAGTACATACATACATACATAAATAAATAAAATGTTTTGAGTTTTCTTGACATTTGACAACAAACCTTGTCACAAAAGTAGGTAAATAAATATATAAATAAATAAATAAATAAATAAATAAATGTTTCAAGTTTTCTTGTCACATGACAACATCACATGGTTACATCACATAAAATAATATCTATTTCTTTAATACAATATCTAGACCGTTACACCACTTAAACATTTTTATGCACCCCAACAAATAAATAAATAAATAGAAAATAAAAATACAAAATATAAATAAAAACATACATTAAATGTAATTTAACAAAATTGAAAACGTATCTGCATTGTTGATTTTTTTTGAACAAATGAATAGATTTGAGAGGGTAATATCACATCACACTGAGAAAAGACACAGCAGCAGTAAACTCTCACAGCACAGTATTAGATGAGACTGCTGTATTGTAGGCGTCTCTTCTATGAGAGCCTGCCTGCTGACAGCTAAGTGTGTGTTAATGCTGAAAGCATTTCACCTCAATCAAGCTGCTTTAGAGAGGACATTGTCACACTGAGCCGTGTGCTGGGACTGAATAGCTAAAGCACAAAACTCTTTTTTCTCTTCTTTAGGCAGTGCAGCTGAATTCTCATTCCCACTGACACTCAGGCCTTCAGGCTTTTTCCAGCATGTCTGTTTAAATTTTCAGACTGACCTCTCTTCTGCAGATCTCCGCAGATTTGTGTATCTAACTCCAAACTCCTAGAGCTGAAAACAGCAACAGACCTTTTACTCAACGACACAACAGCTTTATGAGAACAACGTCAGTACGACCACCTGTAAACGTTCAACATCAACAGCATCTGAAATCACACAATCAGACCTATTCGGTGAGCGTTCATGTGACACGCTCATTTCAAAAGATGTATGAATTTGGACTGAATTATCTACTAAATTAAATTAAATCTCTAAAAGGTGTAATTATTAAATCACTAGCATCACTAAATGGAAATGCAAAAATAAACATGTTGGCCAAACAGTCCTCCCATCTGCCATTGGTCAGCTAAACAGAAAGTCCCGCCTCCCAAAGCATGCTATTGGTTTGAGCAAGTGTTGCCAGTGTTGTAAAATTTCCTTGATAAAATAATATATAACCTGAATGCACTGTAAGTCGCTTTGGATAAAAGCGTCTGCTAAATGCATAAATGTAATGTAATGTAAATGTAAAATACATGAATACAGAAATTGTTTAGGTAAATAATTTTTAATAATAAAACAATATGCACTATATCACACGCAATATATACTCATATACACAAAAAAACATTTCAAATGACTGCAAATGATATTAAAAAATGAAAATGACTATAGAAATTGTTTAGGTAACACTTCTGTGAATCTGCCAAATGCACAGTTATTGATAACGATGACCTAAAAATGCCTGAATATCAGCCGATATATCGGCCTATCACATGGACAACCCAACTCTGCCTTTCCATAACCTTCTCCGAACGAGTCTTTCACACAGGAACAGTTGGTGCGCTTGACCACACTAACACACCAACAACCTGAAGTGGTCAATCCGTCAATATGTTTGCGAGTCTTGCATATGCGCCGCGGCGAAGCGAAGCCGCACTGAAGAAACTGGAGGCGGATAATGTGATAATTTCTGTCTAATGTACCATCTGCTATTGTATCAATGTCAGCGTTAGCACGAAGCAGCTTTGCTTTCCGTCTGTGGCCTGATGCTCTCAAAGGCTTTCAGCGGCGACTGCCAAAGCACTTACAACAGGAACCAAACAACACCGCCTGCCGCTTGTTTCCCATACAGACGAACACGATGACTGCTGGGAAACCAAAGGCCCAAATCCAAGTCTACCTGCCAGAGCGGCGGAGAAATGTACACTGTGTACTTATCTTTAATGTAGTTGGCCTGTCAGTCAAGCAGTCAATTTCCAGACAAGGCTACTCTTTGTAAATCAGCGTAATATTCACGCTTCTATTCTGAGGGAAGACGTGGCGTAGACGGCATGGACTGTGACAGAGCTGTAATCATTTCAATCTGGTAAACAGCGATTATGCCTCTCAAAGCGTCTGGCTGTTCAACTGATACGGCAGTCTCGTCTCTTCTCTCGCACGCTCCGGGAAACCAGACACGCGGCCTGGGTTTCAGCGCAGGTGCCTCGCGCCGTTTCAATCAATCCGCCAACTTCCACCACACTTACGATGTGGGAAATTCCTGTGCAGTTTCTGATACACTATACAGGTGAGAATTAGTAAATGAATTCACAAAGATGAAGACGAAACTCCTACATGCAGATCTTTCAATAATGGAGTGCATTATCAAAATTCATCCATAAAACTGTGATTCTGTTACAGTGATACTGAAAATAAAATAAATTAAAATAATAAAATAATATAATATATACAGATAAAAAATACAGATTCATGCTTACTTTCCATGCAAATCTGTAAATATTTCAAGGTATTCTCAAAATGAATCCATAAAACCAGACTTCTGTTAGAGTGATACTATAAAAAAAACTAGAGGGGGAAAAAAAAAATAGTATTAAGAAAATAAAAGTACTTCAATTACATAGAAGAATAAAATAGCAAATTAATCCAAAAAGATTGTCAAACCAATCATTTTATCTTTCAAGAGCTCCAGAATGCAATTAAAACTACAGTTTAAAGCTTATTTTCCATGCAAATCTCCAACCAATTCAAAATAAACTTACATTTCATCCATTAAAATAAACTTAGGGAAAACAGTGCTTCTTTTAGTGATACTATAAATAAAATAGAATTAAAATTAAATTAAACAGAAGAATAAAATGGTAAATTGATCTACAAAGACAGTCGAAACAATTTTATCTTTCAGGGGCCTCTAAATGAAAATAAAACTTCAGTTTAATGCTTATTTTCCATGCAAATCTCCAATCAATCCAATGTAAACTCATAATTCATCCATTAAAATAAACTTGGAGAAAACAGTGTTTGTATTAGAGTAATACTGTAAATAAGATAAAATAGTACATGAATCCAAAGATGAACTCAAATCAATCATTCTATCTTTCAAGGGCTCCAGAATGCAATTAAAACCACAGCTTAATGCTTATTTTCCATGCAAATCTTTAAACAATGCAATGTAAACTCAAAATTCACCCATAACACTGAACTTAGAGAAACTTGCTTCTGTACCAGTGATACTATAAATAAAAGAAAAAAAAGGCAAAGCAGTAAATTAATCCAAAAAGATAGTCAAATCAATAATTTTATCATTCAAAGGCTCCAGACTGCAACAAAAAACAAAAAAAAAAATTCCATGCAAATTTTCGAATAATACAATGCATTATCAAAATTAAACCATAAAACTTTGCTTCTGCTAGTGATACTGAAAATAAAATAAATAAATAAATAAATAAATAAATATAAAGCTCCTAAAATGTTCCACTATAGTCTATTGACTTACACAACCACACATCTTTCTCTAAAAACCTTAATACCGGAGTCATGCCAGCCAACCCGATGTTAGTTACTGAAAATTACTGACAGTCAGTGTTTCTGATTGGCTAAACAAAAACACTTCCCAGAGTCTCAAGCAATTAGTGACTAGAAAGTACTAAAATATTAATATAAATGTCAAAAACAGTTCCATATGAAAGAAATCATGAGGTAAAAATTGAGAAAAGCAAGACCAGGTGAGACTTTTAATGTTGTCCCACAAGTCTCACTATCTGCCCAGTTCAGTAATGTGACATATTTATGAGGGAAACAGGATATTTATAAGAAAAAGAAAAAAAAAAAAAAAAAACTTAGATGGGACTAGAATTTTTCCATAAAGAGTTGATTGGATGGTAAACAAAGGCAGTGTTTTTGCTACAAATTCCCCATAAAAAGTCCTCGTCAGCTGTAGCGTATGATATACCCATCTTCAGCCGGGTTTGCCTGTTCTTACGCTGACATTAAGGGCAGCAGAATCGTCTCATCTGCTCGGGTCTCATCCATCAGTCTAACTACAGTGAGCTAATTATTTAGCCCATAACCCAGACGCGATGCACATTACATTGGCTGAAAGATAAATCATTACACACGCTATGCTTTCTGATATTAAGTGGCTTGTAAGTACAGTGGATGCATCATATTTCAAGAGCAGACAATATACACAGACGTGACGGCAGCCAGAGTAATGACCAGCCATTATCTTATATAGCTTGCAATAATAATTTTCAAGAGACTCGTTTGGTGAAGGGTGGTCCATCAGATGTTTGGGACAAAGACTTTCCTACGTAATCCAAAAATCGCTTTTTAAAGGTCGTTAAATGAAGACACGGATAAAACCCTGGGGAGGTTATTTTTACATCTAAAACACTATTGATCACAGCACATCATGTGCGGTTTATAAATACATCATCACCTTTTATACGTCACTTCAATAACATTACAAAAACTAATGATAACTGCTGTATCTGTTGCAGGAACAGACAAAAAGGACAATATAAAATATTATATCATTATTTTTCTGGCAGTAAAAAAAAAAAAAAAAACTGGAAAACATGCAATGACCATTTTGAACTAAAACTAAGATATTTACTAAATCAATCAATCTTTTATAAATTGTTAAACAGTTTTGACATTTTGACATATTACTAAATAAATACGCAAAAGGACAATATAAAAATTCATATTATATTGACAGGTTTTTTTTTCCACCCTGCATACACTTAGTTAAAAAAAAAAAAAAAAAAAAAAAAACATTTGATGACATTTACATGACATTTATTATTATATATTCTATCTATCTATCTATCTATCTATCTATCTATCTATCTATCTATCTGTATCTATCTATCTATCTATCTATCTATCTGTAAATTATGTCACAAATTTATTACCATTTTTCTGGCAATACATTTAGTAAAAACCTGGAAAATATGCACTAATTGTTTTAGCTAAAAAATAATATATTTATATCCTGTTTGAAAAATAAGCTAAGATATTTAATAAGATATTTACTAAAACAAAATATATAAAAATATTTAGAACTATTTTTCTGCTAATACATTTAGTGAAAAAATGTGGAAAACATTCACTGATTATATTTTGAACTATGAAAGATATTTACTAAAAAAAAAATCTTTTATACATTTCTTTGATAATATAAATAATAACTTTGATAACTGTGTCTGTAGCAGGAACAGACAAACAGATTTGTGTTACATTATAAAATATTTTTCTGAATTGAGTGAATTCCTCCTGAATACACAGGAGGAAATGATTTAATAACTTTACTACTACTAATTACTAAAAAACTATGTAATACATAAACAAACATAAACACACACACACACACACGTGTATTGCTGACATGTATACCAAGATCATAAACACATATGAATTAATATCTAATTGCATTCATTTGTTCATTAAATGAACTATAACAGACACTTGTAGAGACAGCTCATGCCTGGCTTTAATAGCCATCATCTTAAACACTCCAGACAATCATATTAATCGAAAATAATTAAGACTAATAAACAAAAGATGTAAAACAGAAAAGGCAAATCTAGTTACAATTCATACCAAAGTGGAAACTTGCACATGGGGGAAAAAAAAAGCCTAAATCCACAAAAAGAGATTTGATGAATGGTTCAGGACAGATAAGGAGTCTTGTGAAGAGCGTCATGCCCTTGCAAAAGCTTCATCACAAAGTGTCTTTTTGTAACTTCACAAAAACAATTTAATGGCTATAGAAAAATGCTTCTTTTTCAATACTATGAAAATTCTGGATGAGTTTAGCAGTTGATAACATAACTCCCTCAAACTTTGTTAATTTAATTTAGTTTAGTTAAAAAAACCATTGAGATGTCAAATAGAAGAATGCAGCCCAAGGACGGTGAATGGGGCAACGCTGTTCAAAAGAAGGGGAGAAAAAAACTTTTTTGGAGTGGTGGAATAATTTTGATAGAATCAAATTCAATTAAAAATATTTCAATAAAAATGGCATCTGAATAACAAGCTTCTACAATAACAAAGACTGATTAATCAAGAATTCTTTCATTTAGTTCAGAAATCCAAATGTAATTAGTGTGAAGATGTTTTAGATGTTGATTTATCCTTCATAAATCTCTAAACCATTTAAACAATCCACTTCAGCTTTGCCTGATTAACAGGAAAACTGAAATGTCAAGAACAAAATCAATAACTAACTCACTTACCGGTCATGATTGCCTTAAAGCAACAACTAAAAATACACTCGTGGCATTATTTCTATATTATTTGTGCCATTATTATTGACTCCAGTGTCGTTACAAACATGCATGCTTAAGCTATATATTAAGGAATCTTTTCCAAGCTAAAATAAAATAAAAAGTAACTGATATAATGTGTGGTATATTTAGTTTGCCCTTAAGTTATAGTGTCAAATAAAACTGACATTTAATTTTTGATGCACTATTACCCTATGCACTATATAATGTTTAATTCACTTCCTTATTAACTACAAAATATAAACTAATAAAAGACTTTATAGGAGAGCAGCTGCTGTGTGAAGTCACATTTAAAAAATAATAATAAAATAAAAAATAAAAAATATAAAAAATACATAAATAAATAAATAAAATAAAATGACACAACAGAAAGATGTTTAACTACACTACTGTGTTGTCAAATTTCATTCATTCATGAATGAATGAATGAATGAATGAATGAATGAACATTAATAAATGATAGCTTCAGTCCAAACACAAAAATATTGGAAACTGCAAAAATAAATTTATAAAATGGCATAAAATTACAAAATAATATAAAATAAAGTGACAAAATAAAACTACAAAATGACAAAATAAAATAAAATAAAAAGACAAATCAGAGAGATGTTTAACTACACTAACTGTGTAGTCAAATTGCATTTATTTATTTAAATTCATTTACTTTTTTTGGAACATTTGAACAGTAATAGATGTTAACTTCAGGAAACTGCTAAATAAACTTATAAAATGACAAAATGACAAACTAAAAATGACAAAATAATGTGATAAAATAAAATAGATAAAATAAGCAAATGAAATCAGAGAGATGCTTAACTACACTACTGTGGAGTCAAACTCTATTCGCTGTTTCCAACAAGTCTGTATAGGTCCAGAGAGTAGGTGTCTGCATTAGTCTCCTGCAGTTCTGAGCGGCACGTTAGAGTTTGACAGCCATGAATAACCTCTGTAGAAACACCTCTGCTGAACCACTGACGCATTACAGAAATCATCCACATTATGCAGATTACCATCGCATTACGCCACTCATCCTTCAGCTCCACACTACAGAAGAGCTGCACTCATTTAGTCTAAAACTTCCTTCCATGAGACTGTTTAACTCGTTTAACAAATCTGACTCAAATAGGGCTTTAGAGTTACGCATTAACATTTCTGCTAAATGCATAAATCTAAAACAGTATTAGTTGAGAGAAATAATAAAAGTTGTCTACAAAAATCTATAAAAAGTTTGTTCATCAGAACAGATTTGGAGAAATGTAGCATTTCGTCACTTGCTCACCAATGGATCCTCTGCAGTGAATGGGTGCCAAACAGCTGATAAAATCACAATCCACTAGGTGTGTGAATCGGCACTGGTTTCACGATTCAGTTAGATTACGATTATCATGTCAACGATTCGATTCAATTCAATATCACAATGTATCACAATGCATCACGATTAGGCTATATCAAATTTATTTTGTGCATTTTTATTAAATTATATAAGCAGGTTACATTTTAAAATAATTGTTAATTTATTAATTAATATATAATTAATTATTGTTAATTAAAAGTAAATATAGCTTCAAAACATACAAACAAATATAAAGTAATAAAGGGGGGAAAAGGCAATTACAAGTGATAAACAAAAAGCACTTTCAGTGTCTGAGAGTGCTTTAAGTATCGAAAGTTTACAGATAATCGTAGTTATGGCTTTCTCTTTTTTCCTCAGCATTATTGCCATTTGATTTTTACTGATGCGATCAGACACTGGCAGCTTTAATAGACTGCATTCACACTAATGCACAGATCTATTTCCACATGAGGTGTTTTGTCCTGTTCTGAAGACATAACTGACTGTGATTACATCAATTTCGTATCATAAAACTAGATGCAAGTGCATTTAACCGCAGCCGCGAGCTTAAGGACAAACAAAGACAAAGCGCACGTGAAAGTCTGTCAGTGCGTGATTTTCGTGCATCTAATATATACTGCATTCCAAAAGGCAGAAATGAAAGCATATCTAAAGTAAAGACTAAAATAACGGCGAGTGGAAGCACTGTCAAGCAATTCTGTGCAACGAAGCCCGCGTGTTTGTCTCTAGCGCACACACGTGTCATATGCGGGAAAAAGCCACGCTCAGATTTTAAAATAGAGACTGCATTTTTAATACTCGCGTGGCAAGCGCATATGCGAATGACATCACAGGCTATGATCAATTATGGTCAATTACTGCATCGATGCAGAATCGTCCACGCCAGTTAATGTCTTGAGGAGACAAAAGCTACACGTTTGTAAGAAACAAATCTATCATTAAGACATTTTTAACTTCAAACGGTCGCTTCTGACTAAAATACGAGTCCTCTATCTATCCATAATAATGCTTCCTCTAGTGAAAAAGTCATCTTGTCTGAATCAGGAGAGAAATCTGCACAGATCAAGCACTGTTTACAAGCAAAAAAATTAATAAATAAATAAAAAAATATATGATGATGGATTTTGATGTGAGAGACAACAGAAGATGAACTTTTTCGCTGGAGGAAGAGTTATTATGGATTATGGATATACAGGTGCATCTCAATAAAATGTCGTGGAAAAGTTCATTTATTTCAGTAATTCAACTCAAATTGTGAAACTCTGTATTAAATAAATTCAACGCACACAGACTGAAGTAGTTTAAGTCTTTGGTTCTTTTAATTGTGATGATTTTGGCTCACATTTAACAAAAACCCACCAATTCACTATCTCAACAAATTAGAATATGGTGACATGCCAATCAGCTAATCAACTCAAAACACCTGCAAAGGCTTCCTGAGCCTTCAAAATGGTCTCTCAGTTTGGTTCACTAGGCTACACAATCATGGGGAAGACTGCTGATCTGACAGTTGTCCAGAAGACAATCATTGACACCCTTCACAAGGAGGGTAAGCCACAAACATTCATTGCCAAAGAAGCTGGCTGTTCACAGAGTGCTGTATCCAAGCATGTTAACAGAAAGTTGAGTGGAAGGAAAAAGTGTGGAAGAAAAAGATGCACAACCAACCGAGAGAACCGCAGCCTTATGAGGATTGTCAAGCAAAATCGATTCAAGAATTTGGGTGAACTTCACAAGGAATGGACTGAGGCTGGGGTCAAGGCATCAAGAGCCACCACACACAGACGTGTCAAGGAATTTGGCTACAGTTGTCGTATTCCTCTTGTGCGTCTTACCTGGGCTAAGGAGAAGAAGAACTGGACTGTTGCCCAGTGGTCCAAAGTCCTCTTTTCAGATGAGAGCAAGTTTTGTATGTCATTTGGAAACCAAGGTCCTAGAGTCTGGAGGAAGGGTGGAGAAGCTCATAGCCCAAGTTGCTTGAAGTCCAGTGTTAAGTTTCCACAGTCTGTGATGATTTGGGGTGCAATGTCATCTGCTGATGTTGGTCCATTGTGTTTTTTGAAAACCAAAGTCACTGCACCCGTTTAGCAAGAAATTTTGGAGCACTTCATGCTTCCTTCTGCTGACCAGCTTTTTAAAGATGCTGATTTCATTTTCCAGCAGGATTTGGGACCTGCCCACACTGCCAAAAGCACCAAAAGTTGGTTAACTTTTAATTCACTGAATTTATTTAATACACAAGTTTCACAATTTGAGTTGAATTACTGAAATAAATGAAATTTTCCATGACATTCTAATTTATTGAGATGCACCTGTATATTAGAAGCGAAGTTTTAAAAGGTACAACGCTTTAATGATGGATTTGTTTCTTACAAACACACAGTTTTTCACTTCACAAGATGTTAATTAATGGATTGGAGTGGTGTGGATTACTTGTGGATGATTGTGATGTTTTTATCAGCTCTTTGGACTCTCATTCTGACGGCACCCATTCACTGCAGAGGATCCATTGGTGGGTAAGTGATGCAATGCTACATTTCTCCAAATCTGTTCTAATGAAGAAACAAACTCTGCATCTTGGATGGCCTGAGGGTGAGTAAAATTTCAGCCAATATTAATTTTTGGATGAACTATTCCTTTAACTTGAAAGCTACATGCCTGTTTAAACCCCTTGTAATTACTTGTGAAATTTACAAGCAATTTTTGAGTGAACATCCTTTCAAAGCAGACCCTACACCATTTTTTTCCAGTGCGTATTGGCAGCGTATGTTTGTAAGTCTCGCTTGAGCTGAACCTGTGGTGGCTAGCAAGGCGTTTCGGTAGCCACCTGGATTTCTGTCCTCAGATCAGAGCAGTCAGATCGTGTTCGGCTGCTGAATGTGGAAGTAAGCTGGCCCTGACTCAAACTCTGAGCAGTCCATGCACTGAATAATGCATCCCGCGTGTCACAAGAGGCCCTCTGCAGCAATTTCTAAGCCAGATTTAAATGTTCACACTCAATTGAGTCCAGCTATGATACACAGACTCGCTTCAACACACACACACACACTCATCATCATCATCATCTACATCCCACCTGAACGTGGTTTTATGATACTCTCACTGGGGATGAATATAGATCAGAAACAAACACAGATGTAAGACAAGTTAAACAAAGAAGACTTAAAACACCCAAGGGCTGTTTTTCACAGGATGTTCGCTTTTGGGCTGTGATTACTGATGTCTACAGCAAAATAAAGGCCATGTGCTGGACTAAAATTGCATTTATGATTATAGTCTTCGCAGATGCTTTCTTGCCAAAGATTACAAAGCTTACAAGACTTGAGACAATAAAACTAAACGCTCACGCCACACGCAATTTAACACCTCCTCGACTGGTGAAAAAAAAACGTTGGCACCTTAACAATGTTTTCCTGACAGAAGAAGAAGAAAAATGACTCATGTGCAGAATGATAAAATGGTTTGCCTACTTTTTAATCACATGTATGATTGTTTTGCTCTACATCAAAAACTAGGGCTGCACGAGTAATCAGAAAATCACGATATGGCTGGATTTTGATATGACTTTATATTGTGTGATTATAAAATTGCAAAGGCTGCTATTTAACTAAATATATGTGCTGCATATATCTGTCTCTATTCTGTTTTCCATCAAAAAAGGTTGATGGTTTAATGTTTTTTATATATTTAATAATAATAATAATAATTTATTATTATTAATATTATTAGATTATTATTATTATTATTAGTAGTAGTAGTAGTAGTAGTAGTAGTAGTAGTAGTATGTAGCCATATTGATACATAAATCCCAAAATGGCAAATTGTGCAGCCCAGGTTTCCACAACAAACCTTGATTGATTGATTGATTGATTGATTGATTGATTGAAATTCAATTTCATTTCATTTTAAAATGGCAATTTTAAAATTAAGAAAGCCATAAGTATTAGTATTCTAATTTGACATCTTTCATTTGTACAATTTGGTAGTCATTTTTATATTTTTTATTTAGTGATAACAGTAACAACAACAACAACAATAATAATAGTAATAATAATAATAATAATAATATTTTCTTAAATATTAAATTTTATTTCACATTGAAATATTACAGTCATATATTTTTGGTATTAAGTAATTTATATATTTTAATGTTGGAATAATAATAAATAATAATAATAATAGCATTATCATTATTATTATTTATTATTTCATATCCATTTTATATAAATGTATTATATTATATATATATATATATATATATATATATATATATATATATATATATATCACAAAATTTTGGCCAAACTGTGCAGCCGTAAAATGTACTTTGTTTTTAGAATGGCATTTCAAATCACTATTAGATTTTCCCCCAAATTGTGCAGCCCTTTGCTCAAATCTTAAACTCTTGAATTATCTCTGGCTTGCTACCTAATCTACATGTCTAGAAAAACCTGCAAATTGTATACTATGAATACCGCTGGATGCTCTTTGACAAAGTGCTTCTCCTCTCTTTTGTAAGTCACTTTGGATAAAACCCTGTTGAATGCATGACTGTAAATGTAAAATGTATTAATATTTCAATAACCAGGCAGCGTTTAGGCATTGCAGTCATCCAGAAGTGCTATTTATCTTAAATAAAACCAGCACACATGTACAATTTATCTAAAATCTGAGCTAAACAATTAGCTCACACCAGGTAAAACATTCAAATGGTTCACTAAACACGAACGGCAAACAGATCCGAGAGAGAAAAACCCTCAGGCGAGGTGTTAAGTGAGCAAGCGAAACAATCCACAACACATCTCTGGCGAAATTCATCACGGCATGCTTAAAACGTACTCGCACGTCATCATTCAAATGCAAATTTAAATGCTCCAACCTTTCCACATAATCACAGATGATTTTATAGCTGATGAGTTGCGCGCTGTTGACGGCGCATATGTGCGGCCTAATAGCCCATGATGGCGTTCTGCCTGACTAGCGCTCCACCGTGAAAAGAGACAACTGTTTCACATTTGGCATTTTCTTATGCAAAGCAATAATTCACGGGGTCCTGCGCATACGTGGGGCGTCACAACTCTGTCCAAGCGACGCTCATTAAGACACAGCGCCGGAGGTCAAAAGAGCCGAGCCCATCACTTTACTCGAAAGAACGCGCGAGCGGCGGGCCAGAGATGTTTCACCGCAACCGAGAGATTTCAGACAAATACTGTCATCTGCAAAACACATCAGTGCATCACATCAGCGCAGCCTACGTGAAAAGCTGCAGAACTCGCCGACAGACGTTATCTATCAGCTATGACTGCATGGTGTGATAATATGCATTTTGCAAATATAGAAATACAGGTTGAGATTTTGCTATGCAGCTTTTGCATACCAAAAAGGGAAAAGAACATTACATTATGAGCCCCAAACTATGAGGAAAAACTTAAAGGGATAGTTCACTGACTGCCATTGACTTCCACAGTATTTGTTTTACCTACTACTGAATGGCTACCAGCTACTGTTTGGTTACCAGCTTTCCTCAAAATATCATCTTTTATGTTCCAAGAAAGAAACTGATACAACTTGAGGATGAGTAGTGGCGGCTCCAGGATTTTTTTGTTGGGGGTGCTAAGGGGGGGCTTAACAGTTCAGAGGGGGTGCTAAAAAACTAATTAAATTGAGAGAAAGTACTGAACGCCTAAACTTTATCAGTTTTTTTTTTTATATATACAGCAGCTTCGAAAAAGGCATATTTTACTTTTTTCTGTGGTATTAAACTTCTCATTTGCCACTGTTATTAGTAATATACTAATGCCAATATGACACTTATAAAGTAATATAATTTATGAACAAATACAGAAAAGAGAGAAAGTTGGGATTTTTTCTTTTTTCAATTCAATAAAAACAATTTTTTTTTTTTTTTAACAATTCATAAAACTATTTCCACACGGGCATACATTGCAGGTGATAACCTCCCCGTGCTAATTTGCATGGTATCATGTGTCGATGATAGCCAGAGATAAGCATCAAAAATTGGCAATATTAAGAGGATTTAGCATTTACAATTAATGTAGGCCTGTTACATTCTTCTTATTATTAGGCCTATTATTATTAGATTACTTTTATTATTAAATTACATGAAATTAATGCCCCGCAATAATTTCGTAGCGCATCACCGCATGATGCGCTGTGAGGATAATAAAATAGGCTATTAGATTACTCCTCATTGAAAATGTTTTTAGAAAGATTTTTTTTAAAACAGGTCTATTAGTTTATACAATGAATTATAGGCCTATAATTAAAATGATTAACACTGCAGTCATCAATGACAATTCAGAGCAGCTTTATTTTAGGCACTGATTTTCAAAAACAACCTGTGTAACGCAAAATATGTTTCTTCTCATGTTTTTCACTTTACGAGCCACAAAAGAAATAAGGGAATAATTTAAGACAGTTATAGACCATTATTAGCGTACATTAGAGTAGATTCGTCTCTCGTTGTCTCAGAGAGAATATGCGCCGTTAATGCAGCGTTAGCCGTCAGTTTTTTTTTACTTTCCCTTTCTCTATAGTGAATTGACTGACGTTCACCGGCATAACTCTTGCGCAAAGTTTGCACATTGCTTGCTTGAGTTGCTTGACCCCTCCCCCATGATATCAATTGTTTATAGGCCACATATTAGGCACTTTTTAGTATTAATATTAGGTTTTTAATGTTTATTTTTCAATGTTAATGAGAGTGACACCGAGAGTTTAAAAAACAGGAATATATATATATATATATATATATATATATATATATATATATATATATATATATATATATATATATAAATAAATAATTAATATCATACCACCGCGCCACTGGCAGTAGTTGGTCCATTACCACCGCGGTGGTAAAAATCTGCCACCGTCACAGCCCTAATAAATAGTATATTTTTTTTATTATTACTTATATTAAAAAGGCATTTTAATAAAACCATTAATAAAATACAGCACACATACATATATGAAACTCTTTAAAATAATATTAAAATAATATAACTATTTATTTTATTATTTTAAATGCATTTTGTAAATGTTTTTTTTTTTTTCCTGGCCAAAATATATTCCAAATATATACTAAATATATGTTGTACAGTGAGGCCTAATGAAATACATTTTTGACATTGAAAAATAGTTATTTTTAACCTTAATATACCAAACCATATTTAAAATATATTTAAAAATGTACTTCAGTGAGAAAATACTGAAATACTGAAAATACATTTGAATGGATTTTCTCAGATTGAAATACATGGAGGGCTTTAAAATGCCTTTAAAATCTATTTATTTATATATATTTTTTAATATATTTCCAAAGATGCATACATATATTTGGAAACTTTTTTTTTTTATCAAATATATTATAAATATTTTATATAGTATACAATTTTGTGGTATGGGATGTTTTGTCTTGTTTTTGGGAATACAGAATATTCTTAACTTTATTCTTAAGTTTTAAAATATAGAAGAAAATAGCAGTTAAGAATAATTTTCTTCTTAAGAACGTACTGTTAATTGAGATCCAGGACCAATATAGCACTTTGTTTATTGAATTTGACTGTACATTGTGGTATCAACACAACTGATATTGATATAGCTATTAACAGTAATGCAACAAAACTCAGCTAAACTCTATAGGCCTATATT
This sequence comes from Spinibarbus caldwelli, assembly GCA_039654775.1. Taxonomy (NCBI): domain Eukaryota; kingdom Metazoa; phylum Chordata; class Actinopteri; order Cypriniformes; family Cyprinidae; genus Spinibarbus; species Spinibarbus caldwelli. The sequence goes on from CM077232.1 coordinate 4,237,156, forward strand.
TCCTCCTGAAAGCACTGGTGTGTTGGTTTAGTTGTAGAGCACAGTGATGCAGCTGTGAAGATATAAAGCAGATAGACTGTCTTAGAGGTCTGGATCAGTTGTCTCTCTCCAGAGATTACTTACACACTTTAAAGACGAGCTTCCCAAGCTTGCGACCTTGCTACACGAAGCCTCATTGACCAAAATCCACTTCCCCCCAAACACGCACATCCTCAGAGCTCGCCGTAATCTCCATAAGGATGTTCACACGCAGCTGCCAGCGCAAAAAGCAGGAAGCCGGGCAGGAAGGAAGGAAGAGCAGATCTTGTATTCTAGCTGCCGTTTAGATGCTTAGTGCTTCTCCTCTGCAAATTTAATAGCAGCAGTGGGACGTTATTGGAATTAGAAGCCAACAGGACCGGCCCGCCGTAAATGAACTGATTACCTTGTTCAGTGGTCCGACGCAGGATTGTGATTACCTCACACTCTCCCCTCATTACACACACAGGAATAAAAAGCCACAGCAAACAGAAAAAAAAACCTGACCGGAATAATCGGATTGCTGTTAACACGCTGCTGATGGAATTAATAAACAGCTGTGCCTGCTGATGTTCACTTTTACAAAAAAAAAAAAAAAATATCTGGAGTAATAAAAACTACTGTTACCACTAAAACACCACAGTTACTTCGGTTCTTGTTAAAGCTTTGGGGGTACTGTCATACTTTCAAGTGATATAGGACTGAAAACTAGTATAAAATGCTTTCAGGATATATATTTTTAAAGTTTTTGATGACAGTGGCAGCTAATAGCAAATTCTCAAGTTTTACTGTTTTACTGGGCAAAGGTGTGATTAGTCTACTGTGCTTTCTTTCATATTTAAAAATATATCTTTTATTATTATTGGTATAGTAGTTACTATTATTATTATTATTATATTGAATAATGATAGCAATAATCCCTTCTAGTACATTCTAGTATTTGTTTTTATAATCACATTAAAAAATTTAATTAAATATATCTTCAATATTTTCATTAACATGTTATTTCTTATTATTAATAATAATAATAACTCCAAACATTTTAAAATATTATTTATCTTAAATATATGTTATGTCAAAGATGTTAAAATAGTATTATTATTATTATTATTATTATCATTATTATTATTATTAATAAAAACAATAACATCTTAAAATTTTGAAATAATATTTAATGTTTATTTTTTTTAAATGCTATTATATCATTCATAATAACATTTTACATTTTTTTTATGAAGGTGAGAAAGTACAGTCATTAATTTTATTAATATAAGCTAAGCTTAAATTCATGATATTGAGAAAGAAAGAAAGAAAGAAAGAAAGAAAGAGAAAGAAAGAAAGAAAGTACAGAACACCAAACACACAAATCTTCAAGATGAGAAGATTATACCTCGCTACAACGACTGTTTGGTTGAAATGATGGTTCCTCTGACAAAACATCAAGCCATTTCAGAGCAAACACATATACCAAGATATATATTGAATATTGTCAAAAGGCTGCAAAATAGCATCTGCAATACAGTAGTAGTAGTAATAGTGTGTGTTTCAGAGTTGAGTTGCAGGTGTCCTGATCATCTCACATACAGGAGTGAAACTCAATCTGTGGTCAGCGGCCTCTCTCTCTCTCTCTCGTCCTCATCAGATCTTCAACACCCTCTTCTGAAACGTTACACTTCTCTCGCTCACTCTCTGTGTCCTGGGACAGTGAAGGAGATCTTAATGCCAGTCTAAATTTAGCAGAGAGGAACCCTCTGTTCTGAGCAGGGCAGGTAAACGGGACAGTCTCTACAGGACCACATGAACACTGGATCACCTGCTCCTTCAACAAATAACACAGTCCAGACATCGATCAGCACAAGTATTATTTACATTAATAAAAACAACTGACCCTTCACAAAGACCCGCCCTCTTTAGTTACTGTTGCTATGTCCGACAAACAATGCTCTCACACTACACATCATGTTCTCACGCAGTGAAAAATACATTGCAGAGTAAAGAGGAAACTGACAACACACCGACAGACAAGACAGAACAGGTTACTTCTGGTATAAAACAAGGTCTCTTAGCTTTCAAATTTTGTCATTTTTAAAGAAAATCAAACAATAAATAGCGTCTTTGTGGCTCTTTAATGACAGATCACTGTATTGCCTCAGTTGAAGCAGCATGCATCAGAACGTATTTTATTTCAATCAAGGAACACACCATTTTTCAAGTTTAAGTCCACTGAAGTGAATCTAGTCTCCTGTCTGATTTGTGGTTGCAGATCCTGGCATGCACACATCAATATAGCATATTTTTGTCACGCTGTACAACAATTACTGTTTTTTAATTATTGTTTAGGGTTGGGGTTGGGGTAGGTGTAGACATTAATATAACAAAATCTAATAGGTAAAAAAATAATTTATTGTTAGTTTCGGACAATACTTTCAGCATTCTCAGCGGTGGATTTCGTGTTATGATTGGTCAGATCGCCTGTCAATCAAGCTCTTTGTGAACGGTCAATTACGGCAAAAAGCAGCAGCAAAAATGATATTGGTTAACAAAAATCTGATTACACGTGTAATGACTTTAAACACAAACTATTTTTTTCATTAAATTGAATAAACTGAATATTGTTTTACATAAATACATAATTTTGAGCATTTTCAGTTAATATTTAATATAAACAATATTTGAAAGTGATTTAATAAAGTATTTAATAAAGAATATAATACATAAATACATAATTTTTATTTGATGTATTTTACATATAATTTATATAATAATCATTAAATAAGACTATATACATACATATAAACTTTAAAACACTCAAATCTATTTTTTCAACAAACTGTTACAAATAATAAACTGTTACAAATAATAAACAAATAATTGTTTTACATATACAAATACATAATTTTGAGTTTTCAGTTCGTATTTACATATTTTATGTGTGTGTATTTTACACACACACATACATATATATACACACACACACACACATATATATAACTATAATATATAATATATATAAATTAATAATATATATATATATGCAATATTTGACAGTGATTTAATGAAGTATTCACTATATAACTTTTTTTGTTTGATGTATTTTATATATCTGTCTGTGTAGATTCATCACTAAACCATCCAGGTGTTTAAAAATATTCCAAAAATTTACTTTTTATTAAAATCACTGGACTATAACGTATTATATATGTATTTTATATAAAAATGCACAAAAATTGAAGATCTAATTAAAAACACACACAAAAAATAAATAAATAAATAAAACAAAACAAAACAACAAATGAGATTTTCAAAGCTATAATAACCCTGATCGGCTCCATAAAGTCTCCTGGTCTGTCTGTGACGTGCCTCGTCATTTCAGTCTCTCATTCATAAATATGTATTTCTATAAAGCCTCTCCACAGCCCTTCTGTTTGATTGCTTAACATTTGGTTTCTTGCTCTTAGAGACTAATAAAAACTGAAGTATGTGGTGGCTAAAGCGTCTCGGGCTTATGAAATATGTACAGCCAAGTGGCTATTGGATATCTGAATGGAATTCAAATAGCCTCAGCGCCACAGCGGAGCTCCAAAACATCACGCGGCCCTTAGCCAGCCGAGATCGATAGCCCTTAAAACACCCTGCAAGAAGGACGAGACACAGACCATCAGTTTGGATGAAATTCATTTTTAAAATCCTTCCTGCATTTCAGACGACACACCATGGTGCTTTCAAATCACACTGGCATATAGGCATCCAGAATTTGTTTTAGAATTTTAGTTTTTCTGATAGAAATCATGGATGACTGATATTATGTTTAGGCTACACTAGTCACATTTTATACACATACCTGCTCATTCTTTACTATTACTTTTCATATTTTGATTCATATTCAGATTTGATTAAAATCAAAAGTAGATATTTAATTGATAAAAAAAACTATAGCAATGAACAGTTAATGGATTAATAAATACGGTAACAAATGTATTGCTTATTGTTAATGCAATAACGTTTAATAATGGGACCTTACTGTAAAGTGTTACTGTTTAATTTCAAGAAAAAAAAAAAAAAGGTTTTCTTGAGAAATTCATGTGCAGACACATTATATATTTGTCTACAAATCCAGTATCAATAAGGTTTTAAATTTAACATGGGAAAAAAAATCAATTTAAAGAAAAAAAAAAAAAACACAAAATTACAGAAATTACATTTTTTTTTTATTTTTTATACACATTAACATATTTATAGTCATTGAACAATCTCACACATTATTTTGAATCTTAAAGGGTAAGATGATTAATATTTTTGAGCCATTTAATTCTTTTATTAGTGTTCAGTCCAGTGTTATTTTAGTATAAATGTGATACTATTATAGTTTCTATTAAAAGTTTAAATTTGATTTTAGATTTTCTGTTTTCATTATAATTTTGTTCTGTTTTTGTCATTTTTTTTATTTATTTAATTTTAAATATGTCTACATAGTTTATATTCATTTTTATTTCAGTTTTAGTTTTAGTTATTGTAAACTAAATGAAAATGAGATGTTTCCTTTCCAAATAGTGAAAATAAGTTAAACTGTATATTTGAATTTATTTCAAATAAAGCTTATTTTATTTCATATTCTTCTTATTTTATATTCAATTTCGATTACGTCATTAGGCTCTAAAATGATTCCAAAAAACATTATTTACATTATTCATGAGTGGGAACGCCCTCCAATTGATTTACATCCATTCGCTGCTCAGCCAGAAACAGGAATGTATAAATTGCTTAGAAAGATAAACTTATTTTACACAATATTTACTTTAAAAATGCTTGAAAATAAACAGATGCATTACCTATTAAAATGGCGTGTAAAATATTATGCAACTGAAACTACCAACTGTATTAAATCAGACAAACTGTTTAATTTTAAAAAATGACTAACAATTAACCACAATGTGAAAAATTATGTTTCGAAGTTAAACAAGAACACTATTTAGTTTTCTTTTTACTTCAAAATGTTGCATTTAATTCAATGCGTTACTTGCCGTTTCTTCGTAATCGTGAATTTTACTAGCAATTTCCGAATTGTTTCTACAGCGTTTTTTTTTTTTTTTCCAGTGCAATTAAAGCTGAGCAATCAGTCTGTTTCGAATAATAACTATTAATGGCCAATGGCTGAACAATATAATAACTCGGCTTCTTCTAGCATTTTACAGTAGTGTTGCTTACAGTAGAAAAACAATCAGAGCATGTTTGATACAAAACGTCCATACAGTGACCCGTGGGTCTCCGGCATCGAGGCGAACGTGATGTTGAAGTAGCAGACATCTTTAAAAAAGAATTCATGTAGGTCAGACTGAGTGGAGCAAGACTACAGAAAGAAAAGAACCAGAGAGCGGCTTAAAAGAAAAGAAAGAAACACAAAAATCAAAGGCGTCTCTATCATTGCAGACCGAATAAACAGCAATTAAGAATCTCAATAATGCTTTAATTAAGAAAAGAGCCGTGGAGGAAGAGAAACAAAGCCCAGACGCTTGCGGTCCCCGCTATAAATTGCAGTGTTGTGTCCGGGGCCCGCAGCACTTGCAGTCACTATTGACTGCAGCCACTAAGAAAGGTCAGCTGCAGAATACAGGCCGTACAAAAGGTTGAATGAGGCAACCGAAGCAATCTTTGGTCAGTATGAAATAGAAATCTCAGGGCTATACTCTGTTACAAAGTTACTGAAGTGAGGTAGCCTTGCTGTACAGCAAACTTTTACAAATGAAAGGAGCCTGCTGGGGAAATTGGTTCGCCCACTGGCGCTCCGACGTGCCTCATTCATCCAGATATATATAAAGCACAACACCATCAGCACTCATTACAGCTCATGCATTAGCCATACGGCCCAGATTTCATATCTGAGCATTTGCAAGGCAGCATTCTGCTTAGGGTTTCTTTTAAAGGCCTAGCACTAAACATTAAAAGCAATCATTTTCCATAATTGGACATTATTGTTAGGATTTGTTTATATGATATAGAAGGATGCATGCAGTTCAGTGATCTCTTCAGCTGGCATACAATCAAACAAACAAATAAATAAATAATATTTATAAAATACACAATATTAATTATACTATTTGAGTTAAACAAATATACAAAAATACAAAATTACGATAGTTTAACCAAAGATACTATAACTAAGCTATAAAATAGTAAATGTTTTTAAAAAAAAATAATGTTTAAATACATTGTATATTACATATATGTACAATAAAAAAATTTAAATCTATACATTAATTTATTTATTGTATATTTATTTATCTGTACTTGATTTATTATATATCATTTTTTATACTTATTTAATATCCTTTCTATTATTTTTAATATATTATTTGAATTAAACAAATTTACAAAAATACTAAATTACATACTTTAACCAAAGATACTATAACTGTAAGCTATAAAACAGTAAATAATGTACATTAAAAAAATATATATTGTATATTGTATATGTACTATATATTTTAATATCTATACATTTTTTACTTCTTATCTTTTATTAATTATATATAAATTATTATATTTAATATAATTTATATCATTTTATCATTTACATAATATATTACTTGAGTTAAAAAAAATTACAAAAATACTAAATTACAATACTTCGAACCAGAGATAAATAGCTAAAGTTCAGCTAAATGTTTAATTGCCACATTAAAATACATTAAGTAAAATTCAAATGTATGACTTAATATTGATTTAGTTGTACTTGATTCTATCAGACGACAATAGTTAACTGAATTGAGCTGAATATTGACATGATATTATCTGACCTGCTTTACTTTAAAATTGAAGTTGTAATTATAACTACATTTATTGTTTCCTAATTGAACAATTTTGCAATAGTAACTGTTATTTTCTTCTTGTTTATTACTGTAAAGCAGCTTTAAAACAATCTGTATTTTAATGGCTTTGTAATGTCAGCATCATAAGGCATAATTGCATTAAAATGTATCAGAATCAGAATCAGAATCAGAATGAGCTTTATTGGCCAGGTATGCTTACACATACGAGGAATTTGTTTTTGTGACAGAAGCTCTACAGTGCAACAGAAAGACAGCAACAGGACAGGACACAGATAATAAAAGAATAATATACAAATAGGCAATGAACAAATAGCAAAAACACAATATATAATATAGACAATTATGGTGTACAGGTCTGAAAATGTATAAATATATTAAAACGGTGCAATATTATAGGGCAGGTTTAACAAGCAACTCAATTTTACACAATATATAACCATATATACCAGTTTAGGCCATATGATTCTTTGTATTATCTCAATATCATATAGTGCACTTCTTTGTCAGAATGCATTACTATTATTCTATTAATCCTACACTACTAGTGTATTTTACACATGAAATATGAAATAACACATATGAAAGTCTGGGAATGATCCAGTGACCTAAACGTGACAAATTAAATGTTTCTTTGTTATTTATCAACAAACATCATGGGGTGCATCCTGGGAACATGCACTCGATGATCGTGTTTACCAAAATTTCAAGAATTTAATCAGAAGCCTAAAGATCAAACGGTTTTATCATCATTTCAGTCCAGAGCGTCAAAACTTTCGACTACTAGCTGGTGTATTTATAGGAATATCAGAGTAACACGTTTTGACAAGGAAGTCTGCTACGCTTGTGAGCAGTTTGGATTTTTCTGCCCACATATCATGTTGATTCTGAGTGTTGATTTGTCCTGCGAGGTCTAGGAATAGACTGCAGTTCTGACAGAACAAAGTGAGAGGAGATGCACTCGGTACACTTTTTGGCAGGTTAAACAAAACCAAATCTCCCCGTCTCCATCAGTGTAGAGTTTCCCACCGCGCGCTGTGTTCCCAGCAGCCTCGGCGCTCTGCCGGGGCCCTGACACAGACAGATCTGTCTCACTCCGCGAGAGCGATACCTCACGGCCGGGGTTCTCCTGTCATCCACGTATTGATTTGACAAGAGAGACAAAAGGTATAACTCAGAGCTAATGCAATTGTGAAGACAAATGCTCAGCTGAGCAAAAAAAAAAAAAAAAAAAAAAAAAAGAGAGAAAGAAGAAAGAAAGAGGAAGAGGAGATGGGATGGGAAGGGCTGCCGACCGACAGACACTCAGATAAACAGCGGGAGGGAGCCGCCGGCTCTGGTTCGGGTCGGAAAAGATCACATGAATTTTTCCAGGGTATCACAGTCAGGATGTCTAAAAACGCATGTATGCCGTGTTTTAACACCTTCTGGTTTCTATATATGTTGCCATGACACAAACAACTAGCCTCAGTAGTCAGATGATAATTCAAACTAACTTGACTTCATAAACAACAATTGTAAACCATAAAGAATCGTACAAATTGTTTAAATAAAGCAACAAATAATTTGAATTTGACACTTGTTTGAGAAAAACATAGAAATGTTTTTTTTTTTTTTTGCTTGCTTAAACCTCATTAATTTTTTTTTTTTTTTTTACATTACAACAGAAAAAAAAAACTGTCAGTAGGGTATGAAACAGTTCATTTATAGAGTAAAAAAAGGTCTTTCAAGTCTTGTGTAATTTTGCTTTACAAATAAATGTTTTATGAAAAATGTATTTTGTTGGATTTAGCTGATTTTTTTTTCAGTTGCAAAAAATAACCAACTCATTATTTCTTCAGCTGACGTTTGTTTTGTTTGTTTTCATTTTTCATGTGCATAAAATATGCAAAAAAAAAAAAAAAAAGGAATGATTAGACCGTGAATGCAAAACACAAGAGGCATATATGCATGAAAAAAAAGACAAGAGGCATATATGCATGGAAAAAAAAAGACATTATCTGACCAGAAACTATGCAACATACTCAAAATTTGCAAACAAGTTGTAAGTAATACATTAAGCTGATCATCAGGTCTAATGCTCTGTTCACACTGACAGCAGTTCAAATGAGCATGAGCAAAAATACTAATTAAGGTTATTTTTTATTTAGCAGGTTTATTTATTTTAATTTAATTTTTGTTTGTTTGTTTTTTCATGTGCACTGAACATGCAATAAATAATTCTAAAAGGAGTCATTCCACAGTGAAATCCAAAAAAAGTGGCATATATGCATGAAAGAGTGCGTTTACACAGGCATTTTAGCGCATTAGAAACCATGCAACACATTCAAAAGTTTGTTTACTTTTGTGCACAACAAATAAAACACTACAATGCAAGAGAGACAGTAACCTGTTTGTCAGATTTAGTGCTCTATTCACACAGACTGCCATTCACATGAGCTTCACTCACTTCACTTCTCAAGCAGTTCATAAGTCTTGCATAATTTTGATTTTCAAATAAATGTTTCTTTTACTAGATACATTTGAGTAGAGAAGCAACAGTACTGATTCAGAAAATACATTACTGTATTTTCTTTATGTAGAAGATTTTTTTTAAGTTATTGACATTTTTGTTTTTATTTTTCATGTGCACTACATATGTAATTAATACATCTTAAAAGAGTCATTCCACTGTGAAGGCAAAACAAAAGTGGCATATATGCATTAAAATGTGCATTTACACAGGTTTTTAAGGTCACAAGCAATGCATAACATGCCTAAAAGTTTGTTTTGTGCATCGTAAACAAAACACTAAGTTGCAAATAAGACATTAAGCTGAGCCTTCTAAAAGTTTGTTTACAAGTCTTGCGTAATTTTACTTTTTAAATAAATGTTTCTTGTTTTACTAGATAGTTAAAACTAGAAAACACCACAAAAATAGAGATTAACTTTTTTTTGGATTTAGAAGAATTTTATTTTATTTTTTTTTGCCTTGACATCCACACTTTTTATTGCAGTTTTTTGGGCTTTAGCTGATTATTTTTTATTCTTATCTATGTTTTTGTTTTTATTCTTGTGCACTACATATGCAAGAAATAAAAAGTATTTGCACTATGAAAGCACAACAAAAGTGGCATATATGCATTAAACGGAACATTTATACAGGCATTGTATAAATGCCTTAATCTAACTCTTTTCTACCTTAATCTAACTCTTTTCTACAATGTCCTTATTTGTATATCTGTATAGTTTGTTTTTATATTTTAAACTGTATTTATTTGCATTCTACGTCTACTGTTAGTGTTTTATTGTTAACTGTATGCACCATGGGTCTGAGAGTCACGCAATTTCAATTCTCTGTATGTATGTGCTGTACATGTGGCAGAATTGACAATAAAGCAGACTTTGACTTTGACTTTGATTGTAAGTCA